>QEIL01000247.1:0-22646 GCA_003116535.1 Paecilomyces niveus | reverse complement strand
CATTTTTTAATGGTAATGGTAAGAAAAAGACGCGTTGAATAATATTGAGATGGAAGATCTGACGGTTGCGGAGAAATGGGCGGTTCGGTGGTGTGGGCGGTTCGGTGGTTGATTACGTTAACTTTCAAGTTGACATAAGTTTGCCTACAGTCTATGAAGTCCTAGGTAGAGTGTCAGTCGCTGCAACCCAATTGCGAGGAGTTACTACCAGATAATACGGGACACAATATGGTACAGCAGAAATGTAAATAATAAATCCTTCTATGAACTCTCGCATTTCCTTTGCTTCCGGTCAAAATTCTATAGAGGAGTATACAGAGTATGCATAGGTTTGCAGTTTGACTAAGGAACGTGGAATATATCCCCATATTTCCTGCCTAAGGTCACAAGGCCAGTCTATCAGGATCCTACCATGAATAGATAGGTAGATTCTACATATCTCTATGCATGATAGAGACGGACTGGGCCACAAAGCTGAGCCCCAGAATATGGCAAACCCCAAGTTACCGGAGTTGTAATGGAACTAGGTAAAATAAGCTGCTCTGATTAGACATTGCGGCTAAATCTCAAACACTGGGACTACTCCCTTCCATTCGTTTTTGCCCCTCTCATCCCAGTAGCCATCCTTTCCGGTCTTCAGTCTCTAGATCACTTCGTTGCCATCCGATCCTTCAACTTGAGCAAACCACCTGGACTTCCAGTTCTCGCCACGATCTGCCATATCGCGTCTCCACGCGCGCTGCTTGTCTCATAAACGGACTTTCAGCTCTTCAGCTCTGTCCAAATCTCCTTCTTTAGGCGCACGCTGGTCTGGGCATAGGTGAGAGTGCCAGTTTGCCCTGCTCGATTGACGTGAATTTGTTAAGTGAGGCAAAAACATACCATGCTGCTCTGTTGCATATATTCTCCGTTGTCTCGATGCCGTCAAAGTTCTTTTGGATCATGGGCCATCTTTACACTGCAACCATATCAGTCTGGTTATCTAAAATACCAAGCATCCCTTCGGGGCAGCAGAGCCGTTTTGAGCGAGCTTCTAGAACGACATGCCTACCCAATGACGGAGTATAAGAGATCTGTGATTTAACTTGATAAATCATTACGAAAGACTAGTGCAACACAGAGATCAATAGATGTATTTGAAATACTCTAAAGATCATAAGTCTAGAAAAGGAGAGATAAGGATCTGATAAGTTGTTTGATTTGAGAGGACGTTAAAAAACAAGAATAAAAAGATCTATATTCCAAATTATGTTGCTCCTTAAGAGAAACTCACCGTCATTCTCGAAATTAGCTTCGCCAGTAAATCCAATTAGTGTGTTCCATTTCGTGAAAATAGGAATCAGGTGGATGACAAGTTTTTAAATAATAATAGGGTATCAAGATAAAACTACCAGTTTTAAACCCAGGTAATTCCTGAAGCCACGTATGTTTTGTACCAATAATCTCATAAGTCCTCCCTTCAATTCCTTGAACGAAAATACAATGTGACATGAGATGTATAAAAGGGGCTAAACCTAGAGTGGCTAAACCGAAACTAAAAAACCGAACCGAAACCGCCCAAACCGCCCACGGTTCGGTTAAAACCGTTTGAACCGTGATTTTTTCTGTACTTGGTTACCAAAATATAATTTATCGATACTTGTTTCGGAGGTATAAAATCACGAGAATATTTAGTAACCGTAATCCACTACCGAGCTGCGCGGACCACTGGAGCGCGTATGCCGCAACCACCATTTTGACCATTCTCTTCACGAATTCAAAGGATTTAGCTATACAACAAAAGTAGCACTATTTACTAGGGCATTTAAGCCTATTATGACCTTGTTGGCCACAAGTGTTGCAGGTTGGTGGCCTACGTGGCCGTTTCTCTGCCCTTTGCACAAGTTCCTGCTCCTGAGCCTTTCGCCGTCCTAGTTCACCTGTCAAACTTCCCCCTGTCTGAATGAAGTGTCGAGGTGCTTTTTGCTTTGCCTTTTGATATTCCATGCCTTCACGAAGCTGGTCAAGCTTTTGCTGGACTAGGAGAGCATTCTACATTGCGATCTCTGCACTGTTAACAATCTTATCCACTGCTTGCTGTATAGTGGATGGAGAGATTGATTGGTGGCTTCGAAGATATTGAACTCTCTTCTTCTGCTTCTCTAGTTGTTGGATATTTGCTGGTGTCTTACCAATACCAAAGGATTCGTTGCTGTGTGCTGTAGAAGGTGGTGTTGGCGTCTTATTATGAAACTTTGAGAGGACTCTTCCTGGTGACAGTGGAATAAGGCCAGTTGCTGCAAATCCACTCTGGATATTTGGCAAGAAGAATGCTTCTTGGTGAACTGGAGGATAGATAAATAAAAAAATCCACCTTCTTAATAGAATGAATCCTTTTCGTATTATTTCTGCAGTTTTCTGGCTATACATACGCTTTAGAGGTGAGAAGCAGCTTATATCAAGCGGCTGAAGAAGATGAGAAGAATGAGGAGGCATATATAAAGGAATAATCCTCCTTTCTATACAGAACTTATTAAATCCTGCAGTAGTATGGCTACTATGCCCATCCAGAATCAAAAGGCGATATTGACCCTTAGTACGCTGAGCAGTATTTGGTTCGAAGCAGTTCTGAAGCCAATCCAAGCCTAATGCATCATTTGTCCATCCATTCTTGCTGATACTGAGGATGTAGTTCCCTGTCATATGCTGATACCACTGAGATTAGTGATTCTCTGCAGCAAGAATAATCTGTGGTGGTAAGGCCCATCCAGATGCATTTACTGCAATAACTGCAGTAACCCACTCCGTATTCCTAGGCTGGACTTCTTTAGCCCTGCTTTCCCTTACATCTGATCCATATATCACTTTAGCAGTTGATATGACACCCATCTGAAAGCCAGTTTCATCCATATTGTAGATATCTTCACTGCAGATCCTATACTTTTGAATAGTACCATGAAATCGTGTAAACCACTCTTGTATAAGCTTTGCATCTTCATATTTTGCTCGCTGATAGTCATATTTGCCATTAGATCTTGTACGGAGTTCAGGATAGCACTGGATATATCTTGTTACCTAGTTCTCACCAATAACTACGGGGGGCTTTCGTGCGGAGAGTAGTGACTGCGCTAGATAGCGTACAGTTGATATTCGTGGAGGTAAACCACGACGGTGCATATCAAGAGTCCATAACGATAGTGTACATTCTGAACCGCTACGGTTCAATATATATATATAAACCGAGAACCGTTTTATTTGGTTCAGGACCCCCCCGTGAACCGAACCGAGCAGATAGTGCGTCTAGCTCGCGCCCGCGGCCTTCCCACTGCCATCTACCGTCCTGGTTTCACTATCGGCCACTCAAAGACTGGCGCGGGGAACCCTGATGACTTCTTCGCCCGTATGATTGTCGGATCTATTCGATTGGGCGCATTTCCTATGCTTCCCAACCAGAGAATGGAGTATGTGACAATTGACTACGTAGTCCACGCGACCTTGCACATCGCATCCTCGAATGAACACCTAGGCAAATCATACAGCTTAGTCGCTCCAGATCCTAAGGAGTCAGTGGACCTCGAAAGATAGTTGACGTTATCCGAGGTACTGGATACCACTCAAACATATTCCATACTGGGATTGGGTTCGCCTGTTGCAGGAAACCAATGATCTCGACAACCTGTTGATGCCAGTTATGCCGCTGTTGCAGGAACCTGTACTTAATGGGCTATCTCGGTTCGAAAGCAGTAGGAATACACCTCACTACGACAGCTCGAACACCGTTGCTGCGTTGAAAGATAAACCGGGGATTCTCTACATTCCTTTTGATTGGGACATATTGAGCAGGTTCCTCTATTTTTGGGATAGGAAGGGTTTCTACGAGATTCCCGGTATCCAAAATTAAATATTCAACGTTATGTCTTCATCATATGTTCTAGTATATTATTACTTTTCTTCAGCCCTATTGAGACCAGGATCAAGGAGTGTGGGAATCAAAAATGATCTTCAATATGGAACCCCTAGCTGCAATGTACAAAGTCTTCTCCACATCCAGAGAATAGATCATGTCGCCGGTTACTAAAGCGTCTGCGTCTATGAGAGAATAGTCTCCCAATTTCTCAGTGTCATCAGTTGTGAGCCACTCAATGCTATAAGAAAGAGGGTATGAAGTGTTGCTAATTGACGGTAATACTGGCAATACGGAATTCTCGATTTGGATTTCTAACTGTCCAGCAATATAGAAAGGGGAAGAGTCGTTGGCTTTGATATAGTCCGAGAGGGTGAGTCCTTGTGACATGTGGTAAATGTCAGTGAGTGTATTCGTTGATGATAGTGTTGATTCAGATGGTGGAATTGATCGATCAAGATGCATGTAAATTTCAGAATTGGTGGCGCCGACTTTGATTTGCGACGAGGAGCAGATGTTTTTGTCTGGAAGTGGAGAAGAAATCGGTGCACTTGAGTATATTTCCCCCGAGGAATGCTTCTCGGAAATGTTACACCTCGATGGAGACCGTATACTAGATGCTTTCTCCTCCCGACTCTTAGAGGGAGTCACCGTCGATGCCGATGACAGAAGTGTCAGAAGAGTACTTTCGCATGGATATGGGTAATCAACCTTCTTCCATCTTGAAAGAAGTTCCTGAAGGCTCTGCTGGATATTAATCTCTAGCACTCGATTAAACTGTTCCTCCATGGTCTTGAATTGCGGAAGCCGAGGTAAGCGCCAGCCAGGGTACAAGCGTCCATGGCATTGCGGTGTATGGGCCTCTTCATACATAAGAATGAAGGAATTGCAGAGAAAGCAAGCATCTTTACATGAACAGACCACCCGTGGGGCAGCCCTATGTGATGCTTTGAGCTCGTGGTAGTAGATAAGTTGGATCTCAGCATGAACTTTGGCCTCTTTCATCGTTTTCCGTACTTGCTTGTGGAACTTATCGGCGGGCTTGATGTCGTCATTCGAAGTCTCTAGCAGACGATGGATCTGATTGAACATCACTTCCTTTCCGTGCTTTGGGCTGACACGTGAAACGGCAGATTGCAGTATGGGACTGTAGTCCTCAATTGGAATTCTTTCAAACGCCTCCTCAGGAAGATTGACAACAACAGCTTTCATCCGTCGTGTGAGGGGGAATCGTTTTGCAGTGCGATATAGCAGTCTTGCAGCTTGTCTGTACCTAGCAACCTTGCTTATCATATTCAGAAGGCTTTCCCTTAGAGACGGTTGCATCTCGCTGTTGGGAATAACATCGATCAAACTACGGAGCCCTCCTATCTTCGACAGACCAAAAACACCGTCCACGAGATTTCCTAGACGAGCTATTATCTGATGATTCGTCCATGTATCAACCAGTTTGGTGACTTCTCCAACCTTCGCAATAAAGGATTTGGCCAGAAAAGACAAGCTCTTCTTGTTTATTGCATTCTGATTTCGTTGTATAGCGTCAACTGCTAATTGAAGGACTTCTTTCACCGACTTTTTGCTTGCTCTCCTGCCCGTCTTAAGAAGCCGTAGTCGCGAAAGAATCCGTACTCTGCACATCGAGATGATCTCATTGAAAATTTCAATTTCTATACCTTCATTTCCTCTTCGTTCTTCAAGAGATGTGTGGATGCTTAGGTTAGCAAGCATGCACGCATTCCATGAGCAAACTACATACATGTACATGGACCCAGTACTTACCACTTACCACCCTCTGAAGAACAGTAAAGACCCTATCAAACCCATGTTTTATTTCGTCCAGTATGGGGTTTCCATCATTTTGATTCATCTTGTTCATTGCTAACCACACATCCAGCGATGTCGCATCTGGACTCTCCTCGACGCAAACCGCTGGGATGTGGTCGGGATTGTCCTTGATGCTAGCGATGAATGCCAGTGTATGAACCAAAAGCTTCTCGCGATCGAAGGGGAGGGAATACACCCGTTTTGTAGAAGTTCGGGTGTGAGCGCAAGGAATTGGATTTGATGATGGGGGCGCTGGAACGGAGTGCAGGAGGGACAGAATGCCGATGTTCTCAGCACAGGCGAGGGAGGGGTCTTTGTTTGTCATTGAGCCAGCAAAAAGCTTTTTCAAATTATATGGTCTAGAAATCCATTTATTCAAAGGTTAGGCAGAATATGGAAATGATAAAATAGAATGATCTATCTAGTTGAGGTATAAAAAGACCAAACTGGTCGTAGATAGTTAGGCGATGGATGATAACCCCTCCCACTCCTCTCGCAAGGCTACACCTGGGCCTCAAGCTGCGCCAATCTTCGGAAGTAGGTCTCACTTCCGCTACAAACTTCGCGACCTATTTTCCTAGGTCTCTGAATAGGCTATCTATGGCTCGGACATCGAAATCTATGTAGGCCGTGCATATGATATGCATAGGTTTATTATCCCCACTTAAGCATATCATTCACCCACTAGAAAATCACCACATCATTACCTGATGTACTAAAGAAGGCTATGTTCATTGATCGAAACTTCGAGCGACTTGGTCTTTACCTCTGATAGGTGCCGATAATTCAGTTGACAGTAATCGGCTATCCCTCAGCTGCTCTGATAGACCCCCCACGCCACTTCCACACTGCCCTCGAAGCAAATAAGATTTCTTTCACTCTCTTTTAATAATACGGTGAGCTAGTAGAAGGGCCGCATCTGAGATGATTTTAAACCAGCTGACCGGTCAGAGGCTTGACATCACGTGTAATTTCCACACCCATCTCGAGCTGTGCCCGGTCCAGTCCCCGACGGTATGATCGTTGGCCATCCAGGTCCGCCCGGCTTATACCAGCAGGGCCCAGTTAGTTAGCTAGCAGAGCTGGTGCTATAAAGAAACAAAGCATTTTAATCTAAGCTACAATTATTTAGCAATCATAGCCGCCAGCGTGTCATGTATACCGATCGAATTGTCGCCAATCAATATGCGCCACCCTATTCTACCTAAGTAGCATCGCGCTCCCCGCCTTACAGCCGCACTGGACAAGATCTACCTTATATCATTATTCCTACCGTTAGTCTTGTCTACCTTTACTTTTCTTGACATTTCTTCTTGTATCTCTCTTCACTCTACTTCCTGTTTCAATTTTCAGACCTCTGCCGACTTCTTTTAGCGCTACTTTTCCCACTGCTCTTCCCACGGCTCTTCCCGCTGCTCTTCCTACCCTATTGCGGATAATGTCAGATGCTGTGAGCGCACAAGTTAATATAGGGAGCCTCTCCCTTGCTAGTTTGGGGAGATTCTCGACAATTTTAGCAGCACTCTCCGCTGATGATGTTCAACCAATTGCAATGATCCAGCTGCAAAATCTAGGCGTCGCATTCCCTGTCAGTGGACCAATAACAGTCAAGGCTCCAGATTATCTCCGGCGCTTTCACAACATGCGACTAGAACGCCTTGGAATAATCGTGGGCTGGCGCAAAGGCGATTCCGCATCGCCCATGGCCCAATCAACCGGTGGCCAGGCAGTTGCTCTACTGGCAGTTTGCTTGTGCAATCTATACACGAAATCGGTTGGAAATATCTTCTACTCAGTTTCCAAGGGCCTGTTACCACTATCCGCTTGCCCAAGTAACCCCCTGGCATTAGAGCGAGCTGCACAGGTTCTTGCCAACAAAGTTGTAGTGGTTGGATTTGGAAACATCATTGCGGAGAAAGTTTGTCGCATTCATGGGGCATATCGACAGCTACAGCAAAAGGTGCCTATCAACATCCTGGAAGGGCTCAGTGAAGATTGGATGACAGAGATTCTCGTGAACATTTCTCACGCCTTGCGAGAAGACAATGGGATGATTTGAATCAGTGGATGTTGCGGCATAGGGTATATCTTGGCCCTTGTGGTCACTTTATTTGCAGCCGATTGTGTTGTGGCAATTGAGGGTCTCATTGTCCATCAAGGCAAACACTCGTGTTCCATCATTGTGGAAATTATGGCATCTTTTGATCAACCTCTTCAAGTCTATCATATGCATAAAGTCGATTCCATGGCTGACATTTTCCACTCCTCCCGGATCTCGGATGCCAATGGCAGCTGGTATGAGCCCTTGCCAATAAGTGCAGACTTTGCATGGCAGGACTTATCTCGGCACTGCTGTATATACCATTTTTCAACAGTGGAATTTGCTATGTTCACTAGAGGTGGTCAGAGCTGTAGGTGTGTGTGCTTTACCCGCTACGGACATCACTTATACTTGCATCCATGACTCCAGGAGATTCCCTGCTAGATATCTCTTAGGCGAGCACCACCGCGCAACTTTACACAAGCGCTGCGAAGCTGTTCTAGGGACTCAACTACCGCAGATGTGGCCTTCATATCCTGAAGCATTCACGCAGCTCAATGAAGCGATAATGCCACTAATCCTAACAGAACCTGAGGATCCACCTTTCCGGGAGACATGTAATTTCAGTGAATATGAAAATATTGAGAATTTTGCCGGCCGAATCCTCGATACCATATGGTTAGCATTCGCTACGCTTTTTTTGAATGCCCACGGGGAAGCCACTTGGAGATTTGTCGATTTTGGCGACAATGGTATTAGTACTCGCCCCATCACTGGGAAAATCCAACACGGCCTTATTTCGAATTTGAATTCAATTCAGCGTGGAAACAATTGTCCCCCCAATGGGGCACAAGATCAGCGGCAGCCTCAGATAGGAAAGTCACCCTGGTTCCGTCGCCGTGCCTCACCCTGGGATATGAGAATCTCTGCCACTACCGTGGCATAGAGCTTCTAGATGGGCCGCTTATATATAATAACCGATACTATGAGGCGCTTATAAATGCGGACTTATATCCAGATCCAAGGACACTGCACTCTCCCTCGTGGCCGTCAAAGCTCTGTAACCCCATAATACCTACCGCGGATGGTGTTCATTCTGATCTTTAATTGACAATCTTAGAGAAATCGGACGGACTGACACTCCAAATCACAGTCACTATATCCAGTCAGCGGTTGGGTGTATGCTTTGCAACTTGCCTGGGTGCCTTACTTGAGCTCTTAAAGACCGCCCCATGTGAACATCCTATGAACACTCCTTTGAAAGAGAAGTACTCCCAGTTGGTGTTAACAACCTCAGTTCAGGCGTCTGACATTGAGGTTAAGGACCATTCTATAATCTCTATTGGCCAGACTGCTGGGAATCCTACGCACAGTTTCTATCATTGTCCATAAAGCCAGCCATTCTCTGCTGCCACTGCTGTCTCAACTGTGCATATGAACAAGCTCTTCTGCAGAAAGTGAGAAAGATTATTGGTGCATGAGTGCTAACAATCTATAAATATAACCAATCTAAGGCAGTTGGCGTGCATGCATGGCTATCATATATTATGAGGGGTATGGCCGATAAGACCATCCTAGCAAATGTCACTTCGTTCCAATTTATAGTAATAGTTGGTGTAGTCCCGAAGTAGTGGAGGAGTGAGGGTGCCATATCTGAATTGGAAGAAAAATTAGTGCAGGCCCAGGCAGGCAGTTGGTGAAGCAAATTGGTAGAAGTGGCACGTTCGCTAACCGTAACATTATATACGCAATTTATTAATCTACAAAAAGCTTGAATTTTAGATTATTAGTGGAGTTTTATAGTTGGTTTATCTGCCGTTACATTCGTCTGTTAACGGGAAAGGAATCTATAGTACGGAATTGTCCAATCCAGAGTACGGAAGCATAGTAACTGTATTTGATTATCTTAACTACTTGCCTGAGCATTAGGATGTAGATGTGTTTAGTCTATTCAACACCCTAGTTAGACAAACAAACCAGATCCCAAGACTCTGGTATATTCTATGGTAATTAAAGAATCTAAATTAAAGGGCGCGTTTGATTGCGCACTTACAGTTAAGCCGTAGGCGCTGTACCGCGAGTGACGATCTTGCCGGGCCGAAGCGAGCTAAGCTGAATTAACCAGCTCGACTCAGTTACCACACTATTCAGAATCAGCCGTCAGGCAATCAGGTGGAGTATAATAGAAATGAGATCAAATAAGATCCGTTAATATCCTGGTGCAGGTTTATACAGTTATTCCCCACCTCTACCCTTTAGTAGGTTCAGGATACTATAAGATAAATTGGACAATCTCTATTCTTTCTTTAGATAAACCTGTCCAGTTTTATTAGGATGATAGGAGAGAGGGTGCCAGTGTTTAGCGGCGCGACCGAGGTGATAAATTGCAGTAAGTGGTGGGAGCCTCGTGTGCACCTTGCGCTATCGCTGTTAGCCCCTTGTTACGAGATAGCAAGACGACAAGCCTCCACTGCTGATTGGACCATTCTATCAAGCTAAAATGTAGTCATTGGCGCTTCTGCACTGAGACGATAGCACGTTCTTCGCGGTGCCCCGTCTGGCTGATTTTGCTGTAGGACTTTGGTTAGAGCAGTCCCACCCAGGCACCTCCAACTCCCACTACGTACCAACATCGATAATGCTATATATGTTATTTGACATCATATATCTTCCCTCAACGGCATTTCTTATGTTCATTAGGAAGTCTTGGTTATGAACAACGATATTATCTCATCCCTCCATTGTATTCCTAATTTGGAGCCTAATTAGCTGGCACAGGCGACTTGCGATCAGAGAGCATTTGTACGGCTTTCCCTTTCGCCTACAGCATAAATTTCACCAATTAATAGCAACACCATGGTGTCTACAAACACTCAATCTGGTATTAGAAGACGCAAGCAACAACCAATGCGGAAGAATCGTCGGCGGGTGGATAATCTGGAACATCTTCGTGAGACTAGCAAAACTTGGACGCTCTTATCCAGACACAGCGGCTAACAAAATTTTGGAAGATAACACCAGTAGGAACGACACCACAAAAATGACTTTAACACATCTTCATCAGATCGCCTTTTCACTGCTGAGGCTAGATTTATTCACCTTTTACGCTCTACGGGACGCTATGACCGTCGAACCTGTACCACTTGTTCAACCATTGATGTTCACAGAGTTCAAACGGCTCTTAAATAGGGAGTTGGTTTATTACGCTATGAGCAGAGATCTCTGTGAACCTCAGTGTGAGGCTCAAATTAAGAAGCAGCTAAATATGCTTTCCGGAAGCGAACTTCTAGAGTTTGTGCATGATTTGGACACCAGCATGTTCTATGCGAAAACAATCTACTTACGCGTGCAGCTTCACCAAAGAGCAACGACTATACACGAATGGGTCAAGGGCAATTTAGAGGACTTTGATGTCCCAAAGAGTAGCCACTGTAAGACACGTCAAGATTATTTTGTCCTGCTTGTGGCGGACGTTAGCGATAATTTGCAAGATCTTAAAGCTGTGATGACCGAATGTCAAAGCCTGCACAATGCCATTGTGTCGGCAACCGAGGATGGAGCACTTGCTGAGATAACTCTTGTGCGACTAAAGAGGAAAATGGAAGAGCTCCAGAAGAACTTCCAAGAAGCGTGCAAGGAAATAAATCAGACACCTCATGCGCTCGTGTATCCAAACAATTCAGATTGGTGGTTAGTCAAAAGTATATCCTATGCCGCTTCTGCCGTTTCTAATGGTCACTTGCGTCCTTATAGGAAGCCAGCGCCTACGTTACCAGACAATATATTAAGTGCCTATAAAGACTTATCCAGAGTTAATGCAGCCCTTTTCTTCATTGTTCCCGCTACGTCCTTAGCTAGCTGCATCCCAGCAGCGGTCGCTTGGTATCATTCATCGCCACAGCCAGGAGCGGTTACCGATTCCGATTTCTGGCAACAAGTGTCTGGTTCTACCACACAGATTGCTGGCATCTTCCTGCAAGTCTTACCGAGCGTCGTCTTTATTCGCTCAGGACACCTTCCTGGGCCGTGGATATGGCTTCTGTTGGCAATGACCGTCTGCTTTCCGCTTGTCGCAATACCAACCTATTTACTTTTACGAACTTCATGGAGCTCATTATTTTCGTTAGGTGGGAGTATAGCGCAGAATCTGCTACAGGTGCAGATTATGTACGCACAGGCTCAAATACTTGTTCAGAGAATATCTCGATCAAAAGTAGACTAAGAGGTATTAGGAGGAAAAAAGTTTCAAGGCAAACCTTCAGCAGGGGGGATGGTATATCAGATTAGATAATTTTGAGAGAGGATTCTGGGAGATTCAATCGGGCTAACAATGACTCAGCAATTCGTTTTCCTTATCACATTAGGACATTAAACACGGAAGGGAATAAGGAGGATCAAGGTAGAGGTTAGTTATTACACCACTAGCAATTGAAGCACTTATTACAACGCCGAATCACATTACTAAGACTGCTGGCCATTAAATAAATCTACCCCATTATGTCGCCATGAAATCTATCTATCCAGTTAAGATTACTACTATCTGCCCGTGTACGCATAATACGTTAGCCGGATGTCCACCATCAGACAAGGCTTCTGGCCTCTACATATCGAAGCGAAAGATTCCCAAACTGTCTGAGAAGTCCATCCATCCTGACAGTGAATTAGCGTCTGAACCCAGATTGAAGGCCAAAACATCTCCCAGTCCATCCAGCGCGGATTCATAGTTTTCTGCTCCCGCTGTTCTGCAGGCCTTTGCTCCAATACAACCTCTTCTAGCAGACCACGGTCCTGAGCCGGCGAGGACATCATCTATTTTAGTCATGCTGCCTGGTCTCGTAAGTGGAGAAGAGTCTTCCAAATTGGCCTAGGATACAGTCCACTGGGGGTCATTCTCCGTTGAGTTGAATACGATGTCAACAATATTTCATGCGCGCACATGTGGCTCAGTTGGCCGTGCACACAAATACCATAGAATATATATCAGACAATGGAACTGATTGTAGCTCGCGAACGACCAGCAGAATCCGTGTAGGTCATCTTTTTGCGATTATATGCTCTGCTCCAGGCATAAACAAGCTGCCGCTAGTGTCCGCTCAGCGGTCGAGGAAATGACCTCAAGCGGTTGGTCATTGTTGAGACCCTGCAGGTGAATGAATAACTCGAACTTGGATAGTATGGAACGCGTCGACGGCTAGGCGGCTTTCTGGATAGGGATGCTGATGTTGCAATGGGAGAGGGAGGTATTCTCCAGGTAGGCATTCAGCTCCTAAAGAGCCAGGAAGTGCTGGGTGGTGTCAACAGCACTGCTGTGGCACAGTTTCTGGAAGGAAATGGCAATCTCCGTCGTCAGGAGGAATACGGTCATCTCGGTCCATCTGATGGGCGGCCGCGGCAGGACGGGCAGATCGGCCGACAGGTCTCTGTCATCCACATGCAAGGGCAGACGGGTATTGGCTCGACTGCCAAAATTCTTGACGGCCAGACCATAATCTTCAGTGGCACGGTAGATCTGCCATCAGAGACGGCATCTCAGCTCCGTCTCTAGAGGGGAGAGATTGAAATGTGCTCTATCTCGGTGGAGTCATATTGCTAGGGAGGAGCGGATCAGTACCCCGTGATAATTCACCCAGATGGACTCGTGCTGCGAGCACGGAGGAATGTCCGAGGAAGAGTTAGCTTAGATATCACAATCTAACGTGGGAAGAAAGGGCTCTCTCACAATGTAGACGGCCATGGCCCGGGGGGACAAAATTAATGGGGCATCCAGACAGGCAGAGTCGACCAGAGCAGTTTCGATGCGGTCCTAGAAATCAAGAAAGCTCGACTTCTTGTCCCGACCAAGGAGGTTTGTTGCGTCGGTGGCGGGAAGGCTAATGAGGGCGACAAAGGCCAGGACCTACATCGAATTTATCGAGCAGTATCTTGGAGTGAAGATCGGCTCTGGTGGCTGCGTCAGGCCCGCGAGAGCATCATCCACTGATAAAACATTCAGTTTCATCTAGATGTCTACCTGTTGAGTGTGAATAATATGCAAAAAAGAGGCGCGAGGCCAGCCATGCTGATATACGAATGACTGTTGCACTATGAAGTTAGACACAATATGACGGGGGTGATGGGAGGGTAGCATATAGCTTAGACGATAGTGGTTAGACCAGAGCCGGGCGCTCTTCGAATGCTATTGGATTCATTTTTCAGTTGCAGCAGGTTGTAGCGATGTACCCAGCAAACCAGCGCTCAATTTCCAGCTTTGTTTGCCAGTCCAAAATAGCAAAACCAATACAACTAAAAAGACCCGCTGCCATACTCTAATCTCCTAAACGTTTATGCATGATGGCCTGTCTTTCACCTCACTGACTGGGATTCTGCTCCTATCGTCCACTCATGTCCTGCCATGTCAGACCACCATTGTGATATCCCATGTTCTCTGACAGCGGCAAACCCGCTAGTCTGATTGACGCGGGTTGCACCCTCTTTGTAATAACGTGAATGCGGGGTAGTTTTCTTACCATACACGCGAGGCTGAGGAAAAGTCGGATCAGTATTTAAGACCTCTTAAAGCTGTCGGATCGGCAGATCAGCCGATGTTCTGCTAGTCTCCCGGCGCAGTCCCACCTGAACGAATTTCACTATCATCAGTATTCTATACCGCTGCGGAAAAGCTCTTTAATAATATTCATCGACCTTACCACCGTGCGTAGTAGCACACGACATGTCTGGCAACCCCAAGCGCGGGAGCCGTGGCAGCGGCGACCGTGGACGCGGGCAAGGTCGTGGCGGCCGGGGGGATTTCAACCTGCCCATGCATCCGGGGCGAGGAGGAGGACGAGGATTGGATCATGGCGATCACCCTGGAGGTCGCGGTCGTGGAGGAGATCGTGGCGGACGCGGTAGAGGCCGCGGAGGACAACTCCCAGTCGAAGTTTACAGGTAGGCCGTTTGATACGTTCTCTGGCTCCTATATCTCACATCTGAATTAGTCCCCATGCACCGGCGATGGTGGATGCCAAAGCGGCGCAGATCGAGGCGAAGACCGAGAAGGCCGTCAAGCAGCAATCTAAGGCGCTCACAGCACGAATGCCCCTGAGACCAGGCTATGGCACCCAGGGCAGGCCTGTACAGTTGTGGGCGAACTACCTGCATCTGATGCCTAGGGGCGATCTCATACTGCATCGTTATAGCGTCGATATCTTGCCCGGCGAAGGCGGCCGCCAACCCGCAGGAAAGAAGGCCCGACGCATCGTTCAGCTCTTGCTCGAGGAGCATTTCGGGCAGTATGGCCGTCAGATAGCCACGGACTTCAAGTCCAATCTCATTTCCCGGCAGGAGCTGGAATTAGATGATCGTGGCTATCTCGTGCGCTACCGTACTGAAGACGAGGAAGAGCCAGCGGACAACGCACGGTCGTATCGCCTGCGCGTGCAGGCCACCGGGACATTGACCGTTGCCCAGCTGATGGATTATCTGTGCTCGTCGAACGTAGGTGCCGTACTGAATTCGAAGGAAGAGATCATCCAGGCGTTGAACATCGTACTAGGACACACTGCGCGGGCCACCCCGGATGCAACGTCAATCGGTAGCAGCAAGCACTACCCTTTGGCCACAGCGACGGACGAGAAGTTTGACCTCGGAGCCGGTCTCATTGCCGTCAGAGGGTTCTTCATGAGTGTCCGGGCCGCGGCTTCGCGGCTTCTAGTCAACGTGCAGGTGAAGCATGCGGCGTTCTACCAAGATGGTCCTCTCGAGCAGCTAATGCAGACGTACATGCACGCAAACCGCAACAAGGTCAAGCTGGCGCATTTCCTGAAGAAGCTCTCTGTCAATGTCACCCACATCGTCCGCAGGAACCGTGCCGGCCAGATCATCCCGCGGAACAAGGTCATCGACGGCCTCGCAATGCGTGATGACGGCCGAACCCAGCCCCATCCCCCTATTGTTCCGTCCTTTGGAGCCGGTGCGAAGGAGGTGCAATTCTTCCTTGGAGAAGGGAGTCAACCATCAGATCCAGCACCCAGTGGAAAAGGCAAAAAGAAAGGCAAGAAGCCGCCAAAGGCGGGACCAGGACCCGCGGGCCAGGGAGGCTATATCAGTGTTTACGACTTTTTCCGACGCAGTAAGTGAGCAGACTAAATATTCATTTGAAGATGCTAATAATATAGCCTACAATATTGAGCTTCGGCACCCAGATCTGCCAGTGATCAATGTCGGCTCGCGGCAGAACCCAACATATCTCCCAGCTGAGGTCTGCGAGGTGCGTGCTGGACAGGCGGCGAACACGAAGTTATCCGCGACGCAGACACAGGATATGATCAGATTTGCAGTACGCAGGCCAGTAAACAATGCTCAGTCTATCGTCACATCGGGGGTGCGCATGTTGGGATTCGACCCGGCCAGCCCAACCTTGGTATGTTCCTGTCCTTAGGGTTCCCTGATGATGCTGACTGAGAAGAATGCCTTTAGTATCAACGTCAACCCCACCCTGATTACTGTACCTGGCCGCGTGTTGAATAGCCCTGAGGTCCGCTACGGAAATAAAACCATCTCGACCAAGTTTGGTAGCTGGAATATGATTGACACGCAGTTCACAACCAAATCCGAGCTTAGCTCCTGGACATATCTGCGCATTTCCTTCCCCAGCTCCCGCAACCCGTGGCGAAGTCTAGATGAATTGCGTCAGACTTTGGTTGCATTTACTCAAATTCTGTCGAAATCTGGCATGGACGCAAGGATGGCGGTTCAGGGGATGGATATCACGGTCGATCCAGACAACGCAGAAGCCCCGATTGACAACGCCATCAGTCTGTTTTCACGGAACGAGAGGCGCCCGAAGCTACTCATGGTGATTCTACCTGATTCGACGACTGCCGTCTACAACCGCGTCAAATACGCCTGCGACGTGAAAGAAGGTCTGCTGAATGTCTGCGTGATCGCCAACAAATTCGCCAAGAACGACCTCCAATACTTCGCCAATGTGGCCCTCAAATTCAACCTCAAGCTGGGCGGCAACAACCAGTTTCTGGATAACTCCAAGCTCGGGCTCCTTTCCCAGCGTCGTACCATGGTTGTTGGCGCGGACGTCACTCATCCTTCTCCAGGCTCTGCAGCGAACGCTCCCAGCGTGGCGAGTGTCGTGGCTTCGGTTGACCACTGGATGGGACAGTGGCCGGCTGCGTTGCGAATTCAGCCCGTGGCGCGACAGGAGATGATCGGAGGTCTGGACGAGTTGTTCAAGAGCCGTCTCCACCTCTGGGCCAAACATAACAACAACAGCCACCCCGAGAACATATTGATGTACCGTGATGGTGTGTCAGAAGGGCAGTACGACCTGGTCCTCGACCAGGAACTTCCCTTGCTGCGTAAGGCCTGCAAGGAGGTATATCCAGCCTTGGACACTAAGAAAGGTCTTCCGCATATCACCATAGTCATTGTGGGCAAGCGTCACAATACTCGGTTTTACCCTACTAGTGCACAACAGGCAGACCGCTCATCAAACCCGCAAAACGGCACCGTCGTTGACCGCGGTGTCACCGAGGCCCGAAACTGGGATTTCTTCTTACAGGCCCATACTGCGATCCAAGGCACCGCCCGGCCAGCCCACTACTATGTCATCCACGATGAAATCTTCCAGCACACCAAAATCCCTCCACCTTTTGCTAACGCTGAGGACGTCCTAGAAAACCTCACCCACAATCTCTGTTATCTCTTCGGCCGCGCTACCAAAGCCGTGAGTATCTGTCCGCCAGCGTACTACGCGGATCTGGTCTGTGAACGCGCAAGATGTTACCTTAGTGGGGTGTACAATCCCTCTCCAGCGGAGACTCCCGCAGGAAGCGTTGCGGGGAGCGTGGCTGCCATGGAGGTGGATTTTAACGCGGTGAAGATTCATGACAATGTGAAGGATGCGATGTTTTATATTTGATCGGCTTGCCTAGGATGACAGAATCTGGGGTCTCATTTATTTATTTATTTTGTTTCATTTTATTTTATTATATTCTATTCCTTTTTTTCTCTTGTTGTAAGACGAAAGTGGTTTGGCAGCAGGCGCAATGTCTACCGGCAGACCGAAAGATCTTCCAGGCCGGCATGCCGTGTATTCATGAGGCAGCAACAAGACAAATGATAACGGAGGCTGATAGCACGTAAAAATAGATCACATTCTATTCACTGCACCAGAAATGGGCCGCTCATCAGAAATTAGATAAAGTCATGGGAGTCTGGAGATATCTTAACTAAGCTCGGATGCTATTCTCTGGACAACCTGCTCCCTGCCTACTCATCCTAAGATCTCTTGTTACGCCTCGGGATCCGACGTTACTGAGAGCTGTCAATGATGTTCCAACGAAACTGCGGTGTAAGTAAATCTTACAAGATACGCTATGGTAGTAACTGACAATGCCTCTGGGTTGTCAAAGGAAATGATCCGCATCAACAAAGGGCTACCGGCGAGTGGCTTTCACTCGACCAAGTAGATATTACGCGACAGATATGGCCTCTTGGTTTGAGGATTGATCTTGAAGCCTTTCTCTACTCTTTGCGCTACATCTTGCCATTAGAGCCTATTCTAGACTTATTCATCACTCACTGGCCAGTTCCACCACCTAGCCAATTTGAATACGCATACAAAATGTGATTTACTACCATTATATTTCAGCCCCAGGTATTCATGGTAGGAATTCCCTGCTGACTGCTGTAGATCATGAATGCATGCTCCTCAAACACTGGGAGTTTCTGATGTGCAATGTGTAAACTAACCCTTGCTGTCGGAGGACTTGGGAGTCTTCTACTATTTTTGTCATGGCGAGGGGTGTCCTGCCTGGTTATGCTCCACTCCATGTGATTGGCTACCCGGTAATGCAGGGGCGGATCGTGCGGTCTGCATAGGAAAGGTTCTTTATCCATTTAATGATGTGACGGTTAGCAGGCGGCTGAAAATGGCTACTCCGGCAGCCGTTTTACGAGTCACTCTAACCAATATCCGTCTTGGCATCACGCGAATCAACTCGCACGACCACGGGCTTAACTTCAACGTAGGACCACTATTATTATCTTTTATCCCACGCAATGTCATCGTTCCCAGCAAGACAGCATCCCCAAGTTGAAGCAATACGACTCAACTATGAACTCTGCGCCAACCTCCACAACAGAATATTCCGAATAGGATGGGTGGGTACTGGCCGGAGTCCTGAATCCTGTCCCTCTCAGACATGGTGGGAACGTTACTCGCCTCCAGTGGAAGTCGCTGACCGTCTGAATCCTGATCTGGTGCAATTTCTCAAACATGCCTATTCGCATGCAGAGGCTCCCGTTTTCTTCTATTTTTTTCACTCTCTGACTCGGTGCGAGGGGTTGCTAGACAACTCATGGTTTGAGGATCGGGGGACGGATCACTTTATTCTCTTATACCTGGCGACAGAATTTAAGGTGGGTGATGAAGTGGGATTGATATATTTCCCCCCCTTTATCCACATACACGAACTAGTTATAGGGAGGGAGGTTCGGCTGACGTGATTCTGTCTATCTATCCAACTTTGATCAGTATACTTATAAGGCAGCATTTGTTGAGTTATTTGATGACTTGATACCTATTGTGGACAATGGGTATGGTTGGAAGCCATTGGAAGATATCTACGGCGCTTACCTTGAGATTATTGAGGAAGGAAAAGTTGAGGTTTGTATGGCGGATGGGAGATAGATCAGGGAGAGTAACTTGGATTCATTCGGACCCTGGCTTTTCTATGATTACACTACTATAGATGTATAGAAGAGTGTTCAGGCTTTCAGGCATCTTCTAGATACAATTGAGAACCGGATGATCTCACAACAAACCATTCCAGATGCAGTACAGCATCGAGAAGATTCTTCCCTTCCATGGGTTGACTCGTCTATCTTAGATACAACCAATATTTATGCGGGCACCTTCGCAAGAGCCTTCTGTGAAGAGATTGCCAAATAGGCACGGGCACATAAGTTACCCTTTCGATATATCGCCCTAAGTATACGAATCCCGATAGCTGAAGAGTTTATTACTCAACCGTTCCGTGGGAAATCTCGAATAAAATATCCGCTCGGCGCAAAGATGCCGGCATTGCTTTTCCGCACCGATGATCCGACCTTATTCTCAAATAATATAATTCCCGATCCCGGTACCTGGCTCCATTATGATGGTGATAAGGGTATCCCTATCCCAGCGGGACTCTATGTAACTGGTGATGATCACATGAACCAGGCATTTGAAAACGGCTGTCTGCTTCTACTCCCCTTTACATTTGGCTTCAACGGCTAGGCTCGATTAGGTGATTTTGAAGTGTTGGGTATGAAACCTTGGGATGACGAGCCAGAACCTACAGATGTGAACTCTGAGCTGTACCAATCCGGATTTAACGGGTTTTTTGGGCGACGCAATGTCCAAATCCATAAAATACTTCTTAACTAGACTAAACAGATCAAATCTGGTGATTAGGAGGTTACAGAGGACGGAGTTGGAGGCAACATTGAGACATTCCGTGAGGCTGACACAGAGTATGGTTGGAAGAAATACTGGCTACCACTGACCTGGTAGGTTGGTTGATTCTGGAGATATCCTGCGTTATTTGGGTTGCTTATATACAAAATATACTGAACAACAGGGCTTTCAGGATACCAAGTCCCGATTCCTAGCTGAGACAAAATCACTATTTCCGAGGTCGCATCTTCCACTTCCCCTGATTGAGGACATGATTACAAGCATGCACCAGAATAGCAGTTGCCCGGGCCGCAGAGTCATTGGTACTTTCACAATACCCAGACGTCGAGCAGCAGGACCCAAATTGCGTCCCCGTGCATGTCTTGTTGCCAGCGAAATTCGGTCCACACTCCCCATTGATACTGGGACCACCAATTTCAGGCTCACAATCGCCAGAATAACAAGTACCCGCGCCGCAAAAGTTGCTGCTACTTCCGCAATATCCGTAAATGGAGCAACATCTAAAAGACCTTGTCAGAACGGCCGACATGCAAGGATCAGAGAAAAGAAAGGGAGGTAATTCAACTAACGGTCCAAAACTGGGATTTGTGCAGGTTGTGTAGCCGTAGTCTGGTCCACAGGTGTCGTCGGTGGTTGCTCCGGGGATCTAGTTAAATATCCTTTACAGCGTCGTTTCATATTCCATTTGGATAAACAAGGAATGATCTTACAGGTCGATGACGATATTTTTTTAATAAGTCCCATAACTAAATTGCCGTGCCGGGACGTAAACAGAACAAAAATAATCTCGGAGCTGCTAAGATGCTTGATTGAGGGAACTGTCTAGGGAGCATAACTGCATTTTTGAATAAAATCTACATACTAATGCGATTAGGGCAATGCGTTCTTTTATGCCCTAGAGTATTACAATCGCTGCACCGCGGTGGAGCTCGTACAAGACGTTGTTCTGTCGCAGATGCTGATTCTGTAAGTGTAGTAGAAAGAGCTTGATCAGCTTGATTCCTCCTCCGTATAAGATCCCGACCTTCTTGAATAGAAAGGCCCTCTGTAGCAGCAATCTGGCGTTTAGATCGCTTCTTTTTCTGTTGTAGTTCTTCGACTGTCTACGTAGATCTTGATTCTCTTGCGCCAGAAGGATTCCGCCACTAATAGCCAATTTACATCCTTTAATAAGCTGGGTTAAAGCAGCTTTAGCAGGAGATGGGGGACTTTGCGTATGAGTCCTGAGTAATCTCTGAATTGTAGTTGCTTGCTTCTCTAGCTGCTTCAAATTTCGGGGTGTTTTTGGTAGAGAATCAGTTGACCGACTCCCTGATGGTGTAGGGGTCCTAAGTTGTATAGTAAACCGTCCAAGCACTTCTTCTGGATTGAATGGGATCAAACCAATAGCTCTAAACGCACTCTTGATAGTAGCTAGAGTAAACGCTAACGTACGAGCTTTAGGATAGACCTCTAGGAAATCAAATTTGTCAATATGATTGATCCCTCGTCGTTGCTTATCCTGAACTAGATGTCCGTACGCTCCCTTCAAAGGTGAAAAGCAGCTAACGTCAAGGGGTTGCAAATAAGCTGACGAATGAGGTGGCATACAGAGAGGAATAATATTATTCTCACTGCATATTTTATCGAACTCCGGGGTTAGATGACTACCATGGCCATCCATAATAAGTAGGCGATATCTGCCAGCCGTACGACTAGTAGTTTGAGGGATGAAAACCTTCTGTAGCCAGCGGAGTCCAATTTGATGAGTTGTCCAGCCATTTTCACTGACTTCGATCCTCCAATCCTTTGGTATCCTAGGATACTTATACCAGCCCTCAATATGGGTTTTCGCTTTGAAGATAATACATGGCGGTAGAGCCCATCCTGTAGAACTGATACATTCAATAGAGGTGACCCATTCGCGATTCCCAGGTTGAATAACTTGACGTCTACCGTAATATTCAGCTCTCGCTACTACTTTTACAGTAGCAGTAAGGCCCATAGCATATCCAGTTTCATCAAAGTTGAAGATATCCTCGAACGTAATTCCATATTGCATAATAGTAATTTGTACACGGTCAAACCACTCTTTCACAATCTTTGGGTCCTCACATTTAGCACGTTGGTAATTGTATTGTCTAGAGAAAACAGACTTTATCTCTGTACGGCGTTTAATAAAGCTATATGCCCAGTTCTTGCCGATAGGTTGAGAAGGAGTAGAACCACGTTCTGACAAAAGAAGATTTGCCATATCTTGAATATAAGCAGGCCGAGGAGATGCTCCGCGTCGGTCCAAAGATAATATCCATTGTACAATCGATTCTTCTTCAGATTCAGTCAATCTGTGTGAATTGGCGCGTTGTTCAGCTCGAAATGAATGTCCATTAAGTCGGCGCTGAAGGGTTGTACGAGGGACGTTGTAGACACGTGCGGCTTCGCGAATAGTGCGGATTTGC
>QEIL01000246.1:0-21295 GCA_003116535.1 Paecilomyces niveus | reverse complement strand
GGGGGACCCTATATAGGATTTGAAGCCGCTGTAGTTAGCTATTTCTTTCCTTTCTTCTGTATGTTTAGTATACTCGTTGAGTCGTCCTAGCTAGTTGAATAAACTACCTCTTGGACCGTTACAACCAGGCTGGACCCCCCTGAGACCAGGGGTCGGTGATCCAATTGTGGAAGGTCTACATACATTACATTATTAATGAGTCAAAATAAAACAGGGGAAGATGTAACGTAGACATACTATCTTATTGATCTCCATTGGGTGTAATTTCTGAAGGGCGTCGATCATCTTCTCTGGATCTCGCTCCGGTACGAAAGTGTTTCGCTCATCTTTGCCAAAGGCCACAATATGAGCATTGCCCTTGGGAGTCACGCCGTCGCCATATCCGAACATCAGGAGGTTAGGGTACCGCATTCCGTTCCATGATGTCAATCCTGATCCGCTCACCTCCGCATGAATCTTGGTCATGAAGTTGACGTGACCAATCTGAATAGCTTCCTGCCGTTTTGGGGAGAGTGGAGGGTCGAAGCGAATGGTATGAAGCACATTAAGGGGAATTGTACTGATCACGCGGCGGGCGCGATGCGTAGTTCCGCCCTCGGTGGCAACCTCAACCAGGTCGATACCGGGTCTGGATCGATCATTGATGGACTTGATCGGAGTTTTCAAAGCGTACTGCAGGCCATGATCCACTGAGTTTTGGAAAATGCGCCTGGTCAGCTCCGATTGCCCCTCGCGCAACTTAAACGTCGTCCAAATAGGCGCAAAATTCGCGGGATCGTACATCATCAGTGCTTGCGAGCGGATCATGTCCCAGAAACTTGAATTTTCCAAAGTGCCTCCGGAGATATGTAGCAGCATCGCCTCTAGTATTCCAGCTTCTTCCGGGGTCAACAAGTGTCTAATCTGCCCAAAGCGGTCTGCACAGGACATTTTGTCCAGACGTTCCACCTCTCCTCGATAAGTGAGGATGTTGTCGAGTTGCGAAAATGGTAAGGGACAGATCTCCCGACAATCTTTACCATCTATATTGACAAAGATACCCCACGCTCTAGTGGTTATTCGAGCTGCTTCCTCGTGGGAGAGCTTTCGAGGGGTAGCTCCTGTTTTCCTGTCAGGACCTAAAAGAATACAGAAGTTCTTAGAAAACCCATACCATGGACGTTGATCGTATAGTAATCGTTTTCATATCCTTGGTAGTGAGTTAAAATTAGATCCCTTTCCATTCTATAGTGTATCATCTCCTTGAGCAAATATCCCATAGCATGGGTAACCCATGTTCCTCCCATTTCGTACAAGAAACCTATTGACCTCTCATTCAGAATTCTTGACACTCTAATAGTTGCAGACGATAATGTAACAAGTACATACCTTCAGATTCAACTGTGTAAGTGCGGCCACCCACACGATCGCGAGCTTCGAGTAGCAACACAGACAGTCCTGCAAAGGCATAGGCATAAGATCCCGATTTTGTGAATGATGCGGATATACAACTGACCTCGCTCGGTAAGATCCCGAGCAGCAACCAAGCCAGCATACCCGGCCCCGACGATGATTGCATCGTATGTGAACCCTGCTGGCACTGTCCGCCGTTCAGGAGGCTCAATTACACTCCTAGAATGCAGGTTTCCCTTTTTAACTCCAGACTGGCTGGTCCAGGAATACCCATCTTACGTAGTCTTTATTGCTCGCTCCATGTTTCAAGAGAAGGAAAATCGTATTTGGATAGAGAATAACACCGATTGTTAATCCAGATTCCGTACAGCACCAAACAGCAGGATTTATGCTTTCTAAAAGTTAAGCTCTCAAGTGGTGTTATCCATGTGGTGTCATCGATGACAGGTGGCGGCAAAATAATTACCTGGATAGGAAAGTGAGTAAAGCTTTCGGAAGCCGGAGAGTTTACTTAGTGGCTGTTACCTCCTGATGAAATGCGCGATAGGAAACACTTTGCTGCAGTTTTACTATCCTTAGTTAAGTTAACAAAAACCACTCTTTACATCTTTTCCTTTTTAAGGAATCCTCCTTCAAACTGAAGTTTCTACTCCGCACAACTAAAACGCTGCATTGGGGTACTTAAAGTCCTTGGCTGGCGACTTTGACATCGCCAGTCATTCTACTCAAGCACAATCCAACTTCCAGAAATGCATTCGGTATCTTACCAGAATCTTCCGGGTCCCGTGGGCGACTGTCTCAAAGACGCCTCGTATTCCACCACAGCCAAGGTTCCCATCTCGCCAACAACGTCGCTGGTCTTCACAACGGGCCATATTGGTCTAGACCTGACGACTGGGTCCTTAATAAACCACAGCGCGAATGCTGAATTCGAAGCTATATTCGACTGTCTCGACGCAGCACTCAAGAATGCAGGCATTTCAGCAGGATTGTTTCAAGCGTACAAGCTAGTCAGCTACTTGGTTCGGTCAGAAGATGAAATCATCATGCAATCTATCTTCAAACGAAAGTTTCCTGGTCATAATCCCACATGGGTGACGGCTATCGTGAAGGAAATTAATGTGTCGACCATGCGGGCTGAAATTGCCGCAGAAGCAGCTTGTTTTCACTAGTGAGACTTGTCTTCATGAGGAATCATCTCGCCTTGGGTAGCTCTGTCATCCTCAGAAGCCATTGAGAAGATGGCCAAGGGCACGGTATGTACGGACTTCCGGTTCTTGAAGATCGTTGACAGGGCAGGACACTGGATACCCCAGGAGAAGCCGGAGGAGGTCGTTGAGGGTATTCTTCGACTACGTAGTTTCTGAGTGGTATGACGTGATGTTAAGCTCGCATTTTTCTGATTCACATATTCTCCATACCATTTTTCATCTCCTTCTCTGTCTATACGTATATAGTATCGAGGAACACGCTCAATGCTGGCAGTATTTTTACCCTCATGGCACATTATCCGGATTGGAATATCCACTTAATTGGATAGCTGTAACGTACACGTCATGAATGATATCTATGCAATGACTCATCTAGCTTGATCTAATGAATGTAGATCTCAATTTCCAATCAATCTAACAGGACGTACGTACGGAAAAGGTAATAAGTAGTCAGCCTCAATAGAGTAGAATTCGGGTCCGAAAATCAGTGATGACTACTACCTACAACCGAACTACTCGATCTATAAGCATATTCGATTAGGTATCCTCTCGACTTGGATGGAGCAAGTAGGACTCTTCACAGATGAATATTTGATATTCTCATTCTTCCCTCAAATTAAAAGCCCGCATTTCCGCTTTAAGATTTAAATGGAAATTAGTTGAGATGATGATGATTGGGGTATATAGCTATAAATTATATCGACAGCTGACAATAGGCTGTAGGGAAAGTCCCAAAACAAAACCAAAAGGAAAAAACATCATGATCTATATCAGCACATGAAGAGGCCGACCAGCAGCAATGGAAGTAGAGCGAGACCATTAACTGGCGATGATCTATAGTGGGAAGCGCTAGATGCCGTTAATGATGTCGTTGTGTAGACTTGCGCGAAGGAGATGTCGCTGGAATTGAAGCAGTTGTCGCGTGTCACTTCTGCGACGTCTTTGGGGTCTGCGAATTCGATGTCGACGCACTGGGATGAAGAAGATAGTGTTAGTGGGTGGTTTAAGGAATATGGGATTTAACATTGGGGGACCAATTACATACGTTATACAATGCTGCGCCGTGTATGGCTGTCTCGATGACCTGAATGGTCGCATAGTCGCCGACGTTGACGGAGATGTTGGCCGGCAATGGAACCTGGGGCAGACAGAAGGTTCCCGGATACGGTTCACTTGTTGGGCCGATGATCTCAAAGGGAGAGACCATCACATGGCTCATGTTCGGCGGAACTGTTCCCAGACCTAAATTGATGTAGAAGAAAGCCTTCGAATGTCCCTGGAACCAGCCTGGTTGGATTGATATCGCTCCTCCTTTGACGGGCCATTTTGTCCGGTTTGTCGAGGTCGGCATTCCTCCGCCTGGGGGATTATTGTTAGTTGAGGTCGTATTGACCAAGATTTGGGCAAACGTACAGGGATATTGCCATTGCATGCCATATGGAAAGATCGAAGATCCGTTTACAGTCGCCTCCCCAAGACCGTTTGATTCCTCCACCGTACCGTTGGTCATGAGATTATTTCCTCGATATCCAGGATACACTATGACCGTGTGCGCGTTGACCAGTCCTGCGCAAAATATCGCTACCACCGTCGTCCATACCGATGTCGTTATTCGAAGATACATTGTGGGCGGTTGATCATATAATGGACCCTGATAGGAACAGCGGCTTCACAGCAGTTCCCTCCGAACGCAGGTAGAGGTGTATATACACGCCTTCAGACTACGCTTGCGTCTTCGACTCTGCGTATTAAGTCCGTCTCACCGTCCGGGAGAATTAAGAATCCATGATGATCCCCAATCGCCATGCGGATCTGACGGTCTTTTTGAGGGGACCTTTCCGTCGTGCAGCACATTCCAGCGCAAGCATCAGATTGGCTCAGTGAACCTGCGGAGGGCGATGTGATGGAGCAGCATAGTCGGCGGCCATATCGGCGATACTGCGAATCTTCCAACTTGATTCGATGAGCACCGACGGAAAGTTGCTGGGTTGTCTATCTGTCAAACCACTCAGCGTCGGCCGTCCGCGTCGAAGAAACACAGCTCGGCTGTGACGGGCGACCAACCGGTGTTCTGCGATCAAAGGGATGAGGGGAACAAAAGACCGTTGCTGCAAGTGCCATCACATCGCTCTGCGATGCCACCCCTCTACGCTATCCCATTCGCTCAACTCCCCGCACTATGGAAGCGCCCAAGCCAACGCTAAAGGGAACTTTCAGTGCTTAAGAGGTCGATCCGGGCCGGGACTGGCATCCACTGCAGACCACGGCGCGTACAGCTGTGACTTGACGGACTACAAGCAGATGGTCAGATTGACGTGACGGGTGTACCGGATAGCCTGAGGGCTCGTCCTTCAGTGATGATCCCTTCTGCGGCCCATCGGATGTCGTCCACCGTGGGCGCATGCGGAAAAATGCAGTCTATGGTCGGACAAGCTTTTATCGTGTAGTTTAGCCATTGCAATAATAGATCATGATGCCTTTAGGAGCAGCACCGTCTGCGATCAACTGCTAGGTATCTCAAGAATTGCGGGGCCATCACATTCGATGCGGTACGGATGCTCTCAGAAACGGGGTATTTTTGTCGCAAAGCACGGTACTTTTGTACAGGGACAGATTTAGTCCTGCCTGTCTTCCCTTTTGCTGATTGTACCGGTCAGTCAGCTTGGTAGTCGTTATGATTGCAGAAAAATCGTGGTTTTCGTCTCTTTGGGTGATACGAGGCGCATCTCTTGGATATCTCAATGTATCAACGAAGGCTTCAGGTTGCATTAGTGCTCGCAAGGGTCATGCAGCTTGATTTCTCGTGCACACAAGCACTGAAGCTATTTAGTAACTTTTTGTGAAGATATAATTGTTTCAACCTGTGGAGAAATTAAACTGCTGCCCGGTGCCTTTCCCAGTCTGTGCGGTCGCTCATTGGTTCGTCTGGGCGGGAGCTCTCTAACCGCCGGGCTCCAGCGAATTTCGTCGCTCCAGAAAATCCCACTATGAGTTTCTGGAGATTCTTCTAGGGAATAGCGCCTTTCGAGATATCTGTACCTCTAGATACCATTTCCGGTCGACGACTAATCGGCTTGCCGCCGGACAATGCCGCACACGTCGCGGAAGAAGAGAGCCAATGTGCAGAAGCGCCTGGAAATCGCCGATGAGGGTGGCTGGACTCATGTTACCAGAGGTGGAAATGTCCCGAGAAGGGCCGTGAAAACGACGGAAGGAGAATTACTTCCTGCGGATCCGCCTTCCAAGCTGACAATTGGGGAATTGGAGAAACAGTACGAGACACATAGGGAGAGGTGGAATGAGTCGTCAACGAGTGAGACACTCACTCATGCGCTGCGGGAGCGACTTGCCCGATCCATGAAAGATATAGACAATATCGTCTGCATAGGCCTGGGTAGCCCTAGCGGTTTTCTTCGTGGTGGATGGGTGGACCGGAGGAGTGTATCGTTATATCAGCTGGCAGCCCTAGCTTCGATTGCTGAATTCTTTAGTAAGTCCTACCCCGTAAGCTTAAAATTATCTCGCAATACTAATAACAGTATATCACAGAAAAATCTGATACGGATTCTCGTACTGTAAAAGTCTTTGCTCAAGATCCCGTCTTTAATGACTTTGATAAGGAGCTACTGCAGTCCCTTGGAATTACAATGGTCGAAGACCCGAAAGCCTTCGAGTTGGTCAACGAACATACATTTTTATACTGTCCTGGAGCGGAGAGAGCTCACCTGGACCGTATCTTAGCATCAAATCCGGCTATCCTGTTCGGAGGGCCTCTTGACAACATCTCTCCGGAGCAGGAGGTCCTCGCATCCTACGTTCAGGAGCGGAGCTCCTTGCAACTGCCCACCTTCGAGCCTCATGAGCATGCCTTCTGGAACATGCGCATATACTGGAAATATGGGGACAACTGATGACGACAAGCCTTCTGATGTCTACTTGGGACAATCCCTGGTTTGTCATCGCAGCTTATACCCGCTGCTTCCAAGAGACAGTTATCTATTCTCATCCACCGAAAGGAGGGCGATGTACTTCTTGACCCCTTCCCCGTGGATTAGGGTTGAGACGGAGTCATATCTCTACGTCGTTTCTACGAACGACAGTTGTAGATACACCAGCCAGCTCCTAAAATGCCCACTAGCGGTTACCGAAAACTGCATTTCTGATACAACCGCTGATCGGAACACTCTTTCTACAGTGACATATCCAATTGGGAGGTCTATCATCAGAGATGTTTACCTCTCACTAATTGAAATCATCAGCTATGGTAGACAGCACAAAGGCCATGTTAAGCAAGCTCACTCTCTACGATACCAGGAAGAGCTACTTTGAACTAACATTCCGACGCGAAACACTCTAGGGATAAGGGTGCAGGAATCTTCTTAAAAAAGACCTGGGGAGTATTTATCGGCTAGTGCTAGTCAAGAAGATAGTCAAGGAGCATTCCCAATATCTGTCCCGAAAGCCGTCATGGTTAATTGCGCTCTTCTCCCATGGGTTGACTTCGATCCTTCTCACATTACCCCATTTCGACAAGGTAGATCATTATCATTAAAATGACCAAGTAAAACAGATAGAATGAGGACTACGGAGTGCTATCACTTTTCGACATAGCACTTAGATCGAAAAGTGACGATAACTCCCTTCAGGACCTCCAACCTAGATGGTCTATCCCCGCAAATTCCTCGGGAAGGTAATAATATTCTCTTGGGATCGATATCACGTGCTTCACGCAGGATGAAAGCTCACCTACTAGTACTGTGAGACTGGAGCACTCCTAGAAATATCGCACCAAAATTGGCGCATGTTAGAATGTACGGCACGATTCCACTTCGGTTGCACGCTTTTGCAACGAGGTTAGTCAACTCTACAGAGCTGGGAAAGGCTAGAGAGCCAGCGATCTTATTGTGCAGTGAGGTAATATCAAGGTTTTACATAGCTACCTTACTAGCTAATGACGAATGGAGTATATGCTGTCCATGGTTCCGACAGAGGCTGCGTGGACGATTCAAGTTCCTGGCCAATCCCGCTTAACATTGCTAAGTCGGTAGGCAGTATCCGCCTGTCTACTATGTACTATTACTGCTGCTGTACCAGGCACACTCCTCACATAAACCAGCCTACCTATGAAACCATTCCCTTCAATATTCCATCCCCCTCTACATAAATCCGTGCTACTGCTATTCCTGTGTATTTCGCTTATATCACCTAATTTCGCATCCCGTTGTTTTAACCATGTGTGTTCGCGAAAATGCGCATTTTAACCGGGCTCTCCTGAAAGAACTCGTCGAGCAGCGCCTAGAAGAAGAGGAGGCACGAAATCGGGAAGAAGAATGCTCGGATCGCGGCCCGCGAACAGACCTGTGATAGCTTGTTCGAGATTATGGAATCTATTTTGAGATGTGAGGACATCTATTTTGAGGATGAAGCTGCGAAATCCTTTCATATTACTATTAAGGACCTTGATCTTGATGCAGAGGGAGACGAAGAGTGCTACTTCCGTCCATTATCATCAGCACGCCTGGGGTCCTTTCCATTTGACCTGAGTCATGAGCCTACAAAGGAGCATATCTATTCATTCAGTTCATGGGAGGAGCGTCTCCTGCCTGGGGGAGAAATCGGGATGACCAGACAGAAGGCTCGAAGTCTACTTCAAGATCTTTGCTGGTTAGCCGAGGGATGTCGACGAATTCAGAATTGCTGGAGGATCTGGCATAGTGTTCAGATGCCGTGAAGGATTCGTTACATTGGGGACAGATCGTGAGAATCAGCCGCATGTAATCGTCATGATTGAGCATTCATATCTGGGAGATGACAAGATCTCGCGCGCGGAGGCGCTGGCAATCTGTGCGGTGATAATGACACAACTGGAACATGAGCATCTTAATAGCCATTATATTACCCCTGTGAGTTCCCCTGGATCCCTTAGCTTACTCCATATCTAATCAAGTCCTGGACATGGCCTCACTAGGTGATGATATTTTCACTTATGGATTCACTCCAAGGGAGAATTTTGCAAGCATATGTAACTAATAGCGGGCTTACTATCAAAAAGTCTAAGCTCTATGACTTCCAGACACAGGCAGACTATGAACAGTCGATGAACTTATTCTCCCGCTATATAGCAAGTGATAGGATCGGGGATGTGCGCCGCTTCGCTTCGTTTGACATCAATAATAAATTACCTAATTAGGTACGGAGGTGCTGAGGTTTCTATTCCAGAGCCCTTCCCAACGAATCTGGTAGGGTTAGAGGTGGCAAAGGCATGTTGGGGGCCGGGTTTGGAATAGATTCTTTCGGGCCATCATTGAGCTGCAACAAGAGATCTACGCGCCTGTTTAGAGGTGCAACGCTATTCGAGTTGAACATATAATACTGATGTGATACGAAATGTGCGAGTTGCTCAAAATTCCTATCGTGCTTTATTGACAAATGACATTCTATACTAAGCCATGTCAGATACCGCTAAACCAAGTAGGCCTCTTGGGATTTCACTCCTAAAAACGCCATCTGTACCGCGCATATATGAATTGTGCTTCTGGCCTGCTTCAGATTTCAAAGAATAGACCCAAACAGGGAGTGGTTGCTTCCTGAGGATCAAATTGGCATATTGGATGTGTTGAATAAGCGAAATATCACATTCCGTTCTTGCTTGCGGGGCTCCGTGGAGTATGCACGGAGTATCCGCCGACTCGATTCATCAACATAGTATCGAGAAGAAACTTATGAGACTAGGCTTTCTCGACAATAATTCACGTTCTAGCTAAACAATCCGAAGAAACTTCAAAATCTTGTACCTTTTTTTTTTTAACATACTATTGCCATTACTAATCAATGCTTTAAACCAGCCCAGCCTTCACGAGAATAGACCATGTCGACCTCCTACTCTTCCGAGACTCCGGAAGCCTTGCAAAAGATCAACAACCGTACCCATGCGACATCACCCAAAGCCTTTCCCATCATGAGTCTTCCGAAAGGTGAAAGAATTCCGATCGGAACCGTGGGCGCCCTCCTTGTCAATCTACGGAACTATGATTCTGCTTCATCGCAGGGAACTCGAAGTTTCGATTCACGCGGCAGTCCCTGTACTCCAGAGACTGGCCTTTTCGACTTGTTCACACCAGAGGTGTGGATGGCAGGTGGTGGAGAGGGCAGAAGGCTACTCGGGGAAATTGCAATGGAAACTAGATCATAAGCAGGCTTAGTACATTTCTCTTTTCCTTGTTTAATTCAGCATGGAGAGGATACTGATATATTGGAAGGTGTCCTTAAGAAGAGAAGGAGCACAATATCATTTCAATGTTTAATAGAACTTATTATTATCTCCAATCAATTGAGATTATTGGCGATGTAGATAGAAGACCGGCGATTATCGATATTAAAGGTCAAGCTAAATTGGTACTCATCAAACAGGACAGCACTTCAGAAATAAAACAATCTCTATCTCTAAGAAACGAAAGAAGGAATCACAACAATTAACCGTATTCCTTGTTTGTAAAAGGTATTGAAACTATTCCCTTATCTTCTCCTGGCTAGCATCCAAAGACTAGATGAATGACATTTATTTAACAGCGAGGGTCATAGCAACTATAAAAGTAGCAAATTTCTCCATATGTTCCCTTTCAGAGGTCCGAAAAGGCCCATAAGTCTGTTAACTCAAATATGTATTGTCTGTGATCTCTGCATCCGCATCTTGCAGGTAGTTGAGATAGTCCTGGTGATAGGACGCAAAGGTCACATAGATTTCGTCAAAATCCTGTGAAATAACGAGAGGACTAGTCCGGGAATTAGCATGTGATCTATATGAGCTTGGAGGACGCCAACGTACTGGTTGTTCAAGCTTCCCGTGTATCGTCAATGTCTTTAGCCAACCGACCATCTCAGCAGTTTCCTGCATTTGGATTGGATCCGCATTATGCTCTCTTGATGCTTTCTTCACTTCTAGGATTGCCAGCGTTTGCTGTGGGTTTTCGAAGGCCCCATCTGTGTAGGCAGTGAACATATTTTTCCCAAAGGTTGGCGTGAATTGGACACGGTTGATCCGGATGAGACCGGAAAATAGTCTCAGAAATACTACCAGTGCTGCATTCACTGTGGGCTCATCCGGCGCTTCGAGAGGCTCCTTGGGACCTTGCGTTGTCTTTTCCACCTTGAGTTGAGCTTCTGGAAGAGAAGGTCCCCCTGTTTGCTGGTTGCTACCAGGCTCGACCGTTTGCGTAACGCTTGGGCGACTACTCTTCTTGGGTCTCTTGGGTACCTGTGCTGTATGAAGAATCTTCTTCTGTACCAGATGTAGCTCTTTTCATTCTCTCAGAACGGCGAGGGATATGGCTCCCGAACCTGACAAGCTCTTGAAGATCCCTTAAAATTGTAAATGAGGATGGATAGGCGTCATCCTTCCTATCAAGATCGTTCACCCGTTCGGTGATATTCAACCACGCGGAGGTATTTCTGGGAATCTGGGTTCAAGCCGTTGACAATAGCTTTAGCCTCCTTCCAGATTGTGTGTAAACCGTACCGTTGTGCATCACAGTCCAATAATATAGATGGATGTTTGATTTGCGGCCAAGTCACCCTGAAGCCTGCGAATTGCTTCTGTGTCACCTTGGAACCAGAACCAAAACAATTGACAGGAAGATTGTAAAGAGGCATTTCAATCATCTTTCCCTGCGTATAGAGCTGTTGTAGTCCATCTGGGTCGCAAGGCACGAAGAATTCTGGGATTTTATATTTCGCAATTGTCGTTGGATCCGGCTCAGATTGCGGCATAGTGAGGGGGGGAGAAGTGAATGGGAATAGATGAAGGAAGTAGATGGACAGATATGTGGATAGCTGTACATATATGTAATGAGATAATTATTCTATTCACTGAGACGCATTTTGGACCAGATGAATGATACTGGAAGCTTCCCGGGTAATACTCCTTAAGCGTCTTTGATATGGGTCGAATTCGGGATTATACAGTACACGACATCCCATGGAAATGCATTACATGAGCTTGCCAGCGATCCCATTCATGCTAACTGCCGTCAATTTACTATGTCTGAACCATAAGGGATCCTGGTTTCGGTTCTCATTCGTTTTTGGTCCTAAATATTGATCCTATGAATGATCCAATGATGCTCGTTTCCGCCCCCTGTTATTGGCCACAATGAACCCGTATGGTTTCAGTTCCGTGGCTTCCAGAAATTGAAAAGCCAGAGGAAATGCAAATAAATAAAGAAGAGAGAACCAGAAAGAAAATAGTTTAGGGGAAGATATCAAAGAAAAAAGAAGTCTCCGACTCGCATGCGGGAGAAGGCAGAGGCGCAGGGATGGGATCTGCTGGTGATCGATACCGGTGACAGAGTGGAAGGGAACGGCCTCTACGATTCGTCGGAGCCAAAGGGAATTTATACAGCGGAGATTCTGAAGCAGCAGCACATTGACCTCCTTTCGTCCGGGAACCACGAGCTCTATAAGCAAAATACCTCCGAAGCCGAGTTCCTCACTACGATCCCTAATTTCAGGGGTAACTAGCTTGCACCCAACATCGACATTTACGACCCCAGAACCCAAGAATTGGTACCCTTAGCTCCTCGATACAAAAAATTTACCACTAAAAACCAGGGAATAAGCGGTACCCTGTTGCTTCGCTGAATCTTCGTTGCAATATCATGGATAATGGGGCTCGAAGAGGGAACCATGGATCGATCAATGAGAATTGCGTTGGATGTTGCTCGCTCAAAATCGTGCTGGCAGCGTCCTGCAGAGCATGCATGCAACCAAGACGTCTGCTTGGCGGGGAAAGGGCCCAAGGAAACTTCTTTTTCACAATGGAACGTTGCATGCTAAGTCAGATCACCAGGTCTAATTTTCTCATTCTGGCTGTGCAATCAGGCCTCTATTGCTGGCCCTCGCACAGCAAGCCTGATTTTTGACCCAGTTTCCACTCGGTCCCCACTTCTAGGAATGATATTTTAGGGGAGACTTGGAACAAACGTGTTGAAGAGATTATCTTTCTTGAAGAAGAAATGCAAGCGATCCGCTGCAGGTTGCCATACATCAAAATGTCTGAGATGCCCTCGCATGTGACTAAGGAGAAAGAAAACATGTTACCTACTATTTAGTAGGATACATGCTTCAGTTGTGTTCGCTTTGATGATCGAATGCCGGTTCGAATAATAACAGGATCCTCTACACTCTTCCTCAATAATAGCTAATCTGTCAGTTTCTGATTACAGCGATAGAATGTGTACGTGTATTTATTTGTAGAAGCGATCAGAAGTAGCAATAATACCTAGTCTGTTGGTATGCCGTACTGTAGGTTTCTTCCGCGCACCTACCTATGTCACTGGGCTTCCCACTCTCACAAGGAATCTGGAAATAGGGACTTCCCTACTTGCTAGACCACACAACACTTCTGTACTTAAAGGTTTGGAATTCTTCTGGGATCATGGTAGTTGATCTGACTTGACCTGGATGAATCAGTTTCACACCACCAGGTGTTCTGCTTACAGCTCACTCCCAGCGTATCCTAGCACTTCATACAGTCCCTTACTGCCATCAAGTTATTACTCTTCACATTCAGTCGTGAATTTGGTATTTAACCCGCCTGTTACATCTGCCGGTCTCACACAATGCTGAAGGGGCCATGTCTGTCCGTATCAAGAACTTTCTTAGCAGTTTGGATCTCAGAAATCATAGCCAGAAACATCGAGAAGAGACCCGCAACAAGACCTGATAGCTTGTACCAGATTCTGCTGTCTGTATACGACTGTCAAGATAGGTTGCTCAGTGATGAACTTGCCAAGTCTTTTGGGATCGTAGTCAAGGATCTAGAACTGGATGAGCATGGTGAATATGCCATACCCGCTGGCCAACGGTTTTTTTTGCCTCTCTCATCCAAGAGGTTGGCATCTTATCAAATTGACGAAAGTAACGAAGATACAAAGCGCCTTCTTGAATACTTTCGTGCTTGGTCGGCAGAGACCCAAAGCTATAAAGAACAGCATGATCCCATCTCTACAAGTTTGCAGTCCCAACTGGGCCAACTAGCTAGGGGTTGCCCTGAATCGTTGCTGAAGAGGGTAAGAAGAAAAATCTCATGAACATAGCGAATTGGAGGTCTAGGTATGCCATTATTATTCCTTCAGTTGACTGAATCTCTAATCTTCCCAAAGAGGGCTATGCCCGGATGCAGTGAATGAATACTATTCTGGAATACTCGCCTTTGGAGATGTCTACGGTAGAGAATGCAGAATCGCCGGCGCATACACCGCTGGAAATCGCCGTACAGATGAACCGCATCTCTTAGTCATGCTCGAACATTTCTATCAAGGCAACGAGAAGATTTCACGCGCAGAAGCCCTGACGGCCCTCGCAACTATAGTAACCCAGTTAGAGCATGACTATCTTGAGAGTCACTGCACCATGCCTGTAAGTCAATCCGAGTATTTCCTTATTATCTTCTCTCGAATCTCGATGCCCTTCTATGCTGATTCTGACGGAACAATGATACTTTATTAGATCATGGTGATCTCGTTCATGGGTTCGTTTCAAGGGAGGATCTTGCAGGCTCATGTGACGGATAGTGGGCTCGTTATTCAGAAGACCAAGCTCCACTCTTTCGAAAGACAAAGCGAATATGAGCAGTCAATGCAGCTCTTCTTAAGGTACATGGTAAGTGACAGAGTCGGGGATACACGTCAGCTAGTGTCTTTGATTTCAAGGCCCGACAACAAACGCATGATCCTGCAAAGGTGAAAGGACATTAGGAAAAGGTCGAAAAATTTCCCACCTCCATCGTAGCAGCATAGGAGGAAAGGGAAAGTGCCAATGAAGGTTGTGAAGCGTCCGCTCAATGGAGATGATTCATCAAAGTGTGATTGAGACCGACTCCAGATTAGTAACTCCAGTATGAGGGAAAGGCTAGCTATTCCAAGATACAAAATGGAAAGTTATCCTCTATGTTAGGTCTTGTTCAAGAATTCGATAGATTGGCAACAATACTGGTTTTGTTGCACGTCTGTGCCGTCCTCCATATAAGCACCCCGTACGCCCTGGATTCATAGACAACAGGGGTCTCGCATATCCACTGAGGCTGTACGTAATATGACCAAGAAACAATAATTTCTTCTTGTAATATTGTAGAATATCGCAATCGTGGGGAGCGGTGTGTCTGGGCTCCCTACCTTGTGGGCTTTATAACAAACTAATTATAAAATATATTTATTCGAGGTTAATAATTATTTTGGAGGGTATACACAGATTGTTGAATGGAAAACCACCCCAGAAGGGGAGGCTACAATAATTGATATAGCCTTTATGCTTTTCAATCGAATCACTTATTGTATGTTTAACCAGAATGAAACGGGCCCGAAGGGCAACCGTGTAGCTATCCTAATAGAGGCGTAGCAATACAAAACATCTCGATAGAGAAGAAAAGAAGAAAGGAAAGCTCTAGCTACAGCTCAGAGGAAAATCCATATAGCGGTCTAAGGTGGTCCCAGCGTGAGACTAGTATAGAAGCTTGGGGCAATCCTGTGCCAAGCGAAGGACCTCTGGACCTGAGCTCGTTGCCGGGCTTTAGCCCGTGACACAGAATTTCCCTAGCAGGTAACTGATCCTTATAGCCAATTTCACAGTTTTCCTTTTGTATTTAGGTATTTCTGTATTTTTTTATTAGAGTGATTTTCGGATTCAGCCGGGATGGAGGCAAATTCGAATGGCCTTTTATATCTCTGGAGACCTTAAATTCGATTCCGATACTTATGTTGGTACGGTACCTCTGGAATCATCGGTTATTTAATACAATTGGCTCCTCAATAGAATAGTTTATTATTGATAGAGGGGGTAAAACGATATATTAACGTAATATTATAGAAGATTCCGGCAGGAAGACTTCACAAGAAAATAATTGTTAAACTAATATGCCCTCGGGAGAAAGGCGTTCTCTTACAACTTCAAAACGGCTTAATTTAGTAATTTAATAAGGTTATCCTAGCAATTTGTGCCCCAGATGTCATGACCCTACTAGAACTGCACCGCCGAGAACCCTTCGCCTCGAGGGGAGGCGAGGGGTAGAGGTGTCAACCCCGTGAGGTGAAACCCAGATGAAACTGCCAAGAGTTAGGGGACGAAGGATCTCCTAGATAGTTATATAGAACCCCTCTACTTGTAGACTGCTGGCATAGGGGAGCCAGTGATCCGTTCTGTTCTGTTCTGTTCTGCTCTGTTCTATTCCAATCCAATCTACTCCCAACCTGCTGAACCCTTCGCACACGTCCTAGTACCACGTAATTTGTCCGAGCGGCGACTCGCAAGCGACTCGACGTCGTCTCGCCCTCGCTTCGCCAGCCAACCTGGAGTTAGCTGGATCCTAGGAACTCTAGTTCCTTACAGGTATGGAGTAAATTAATCTCCATATGGCCAAGCTTACTTACCTCAATTTTGAATAATCTTAATAGTCACAATAAAGACGACTGCGGTATAATATTTACCCCGAAATCTTTCTAAATCTCGCAAATCCAAGTTCCCACAGTACCCTACACTAAACTATTTATTGGTTCAAAATAGATTATAAATAAACCAATTAGTTTCTGATAGTAAATATCGCAAAAATGGAGAAGAAAAAAGAAAATTACCTACAGATGATAAACAGTCAACTACCTAACATTTATCGGATCCTCACGATGTCTATTATTTTTTATAATTTAATAATCCTATTTATGGAGTTTTCCTTGACATGGCTGTTGGTTCGCTTCGGTCGCGATATATTTTTTGTATACGGTTTCAGCGTGCCTGATATCATCGATTCTATATTCCCTTGTCTATCTAAACAACTATCTTATCAACCAGACATCTTCTTCACCTATACTGTCCCATTTGAATAGAATATCTACTTCTGACAAGAAAGAGGATTTGTAATTGGTGTAGGAAGCGCGATCGAATGGGTTCAGTGTCCATGGTGCTTGCTCGTAGCACTCGAGTTTTTCTTTTTTTTTTTCAGGATATTCTCCGCCTCAGGATATTTGAAATTATTTATTTTTAACCATATATCTTCATACTGAAGTAGTATTTCCACCTCACTCACCTTCTATTAATTAGAATTCTAGTGACTCGAGGACACGAAATATTACCGTCACTTGTACTTCCCGAGACCATGTTACCTGGCTCCAGCTCCGGATTATTGATTAGTATAACACTGGTGTCTTCCTGATTTGAATAGACGATATGCGGACCCGAAAAAGGCGGCAACCAAGAGCAAGTCGCGCCCGAGATGGGTGACACATTATCCCTGGTAGGTAAGAGCCTCTCGGAGAGTTCGCCTACATCATCTGCCGCTTATCGAGATAAAAAAGGTAAAGTCCTGATAGGTATTGTGGGAATCGGATCATCCCGCACATCCAGGGGCTCCGCGTAAGTTTCTGCATCAACCTTTGTTTCTAGGGAGAGGAGATTTGAAGAGTTGATGGATATAAGATCCGACTCAGAACCGAGGCCATCCCACACAGCTAAGGGATCCACGTGAGGTACTGCATCAACCTCTGCTTCTAGGGAGAGAAGATTCGAAAAGGTAAGGGATACGGGACCCGACTCAGAAGTCAGGTTATCTTCCGCAGCCGGGAGTCTCTCTGGGAGTCTATCCTCCTCAACCGTTATTCCTGGTAATAGAGAAGGTTGCCGGGCAACTCTTTTAGAAACAATGGAATAACCGGGGAGCGAGGAAATCACTAAATAGACACTTCTGGAGCGCAGTATCTTTGCGCTCTGAGGAGAAAGTATATGACTGCAAGGGGTAGCTACTATTATATCTATCGCTGATTGGAATCAGAGGGAGAGAATCTGGGAGGATAAGGAAGATGGAGGCAGGAATACAGCATAAGGGGGTTTTCAGCATTTATACCTTTCGCCAGTGCTTAGCCCCTCATCCTACACTAACGCCGGTTATATTAAGACGGCTGATACGATGGCTGGTTGTATGCTCTCGACCAATCTAATTAGGACCCCCCGGCGCTGCACCCGACAAAGCCTTGAACCAATATCAGAGCTAGGCTCATTTCTTGATAAAAACAAAGGGTCTCGCCGTAAGGATGGAGCCAAGTTTGCGAAATAGATATTCCATTTCTCGAGAACAGGTCAATCGGGTCAATGGAGTTACTTGATCCTGCATAAGATCAATCCTTCCATTCAGCGCGGCTGATGAGGTCTATTGATACGTGGTGGGTTCTTGTCTGTTCCCTCATGAGGATACTCCTTTTTCTTACCGCTGTTTAAAAACTGAAAAATCCTTAGGAAAGTGGTAGAGAAGACAACGTATAACTTGTCGTAGGGCCCAGAGACCAACATTCTATTTCCGTTACAGACCTGCACGGACTGCTGTGCAGCATGCATTTATCTACACAAGTCACCGACTAATGCTTATAGTTTCAACTGCTGGACGAGGTTGGTATGGCATAAACCGCTCCGGAGAGGTCAGGTAGTAACCTCCTATTTATTCGTTGGCTTCGAATTATGCAACTCTTAGTATTACACTGCCACCACGGCTGAGATTTAGTAGATTGGTCTGGCACCCCGGTAATAGCATCTCTTACTGTCTCAACGCGGAAAAACGGGTCAGTTGGGTCAGGTTCTCTTCCGTTTTATAGAAATACTTTCTGTGAAGCTAATATTGCCGTCAGGATCCTTTGAATGCCCTTCGTTAACGGGATTACATAGGGACTTCAAAACTGATGAATATATGACATAATTCTCGTGATAAAAAAAATCCTGCTGGCACTTTCATATATATTGAGACCACAGGGGGAAATCAATTTTAAGGATGCTCGTGTCACATTTTACAGGTTATTCTAGGGCATTTTCTTTTATCAGGAGAACACCTGACCATGGCTTCCACACTCTACTATACCCATCTTTTGCCATAGCTGAACATGTATCCGCTCTCACCCAACAAAGGAAAGGCCAATAAATGCCATAGCCGTCGGAAATGGATCGCGAAAATCAGATTATATTCGATTCTTGATAGATTCCTGGAAATCCAAACTAATGCTTCGTGTGCTATTAATCCTCACAGGGTGCAGCTATCTTCTCCCTGGTTTTCCCTGTCCCTTTCTGTGATATTTTAAGGTGAAGATTGGAAACCGGGGGTTTAAATCCCTCAGTGTGGCCGAATACGTGTGACGATACGTCTCCAAATATTCGAGACGGTAGGCTTCAAAATACCATTAGCAGTTAATATGACGATGAATTGCAACTCCGGCAAGGATAATATAGCCTTTGTATAAATATATCTCCACACCAATGGCGCCCATTTCCAGGATTGATCGTTGTCTGTCGAATATAGTTTATATATATTAGCGAGAGACAAAGAGTAAGTCCTCGAGGGTCCAGTGTTTTGAGAGTCAAGACACGGGAAGGAGAACCGCAGACTTATAAGAGGTATCGTTGTCTTTTCTATTTGACCCATCCAAATCCTATCCACACCAACAGCCGAAGAATCAATATCATTGTCTCACGCATCATGGCATATCTCGTGAAATGTCGTGACGATCAGGCGCTGATCCATAAGGACCAAGAATATCAATTCGTATCAGATGAGAACGAACTTGGACAACCAGCATTTTTGAATTTGTTGGTTAGAGCTCTTTCAGAATTGGATATTTGATATTTCCAGCCATTGGAGGGAGGACCAAATTGAAGCTATATGGACAGGTGTCGGCGTGGACAGATATAAGCAATTGCTCCGCAGGTTCGGCCCTTTCAACGACCAATTTGCTACCTTGATGGGAATATCCATTGCCACTGTCTCCCAGCATATACCCTCATCTTAATCTTGATTATCTTTTTCAGAACTATGCCAGTTCTGCAGATGTTATTCCTGTTATATGTGGTGAAAGCTGGAAGCTATTTCGGCAAATTCCGCTTCACAGTTGGGTCCGCTAGGCGCTGGATCTTAGAGACAGAACTTTTCAAGTGTTTATACTGTTCCATGGGTTGCTAAGACGCACCTTCTTGAATACCAGAATTGCCACAAAGGCAAATCATTAGTTCTGTGTGATATATCTAGGGATAGTCAGTCATAATACGACTGTCACGTCAGATGCTTATATCGTTGCAGGATTTGAAGAAACGGAATCCATTTGTCCATGCTGCAGTTATTTGCGGGGTCCAGAAAGATGACTGGCCAACGCAACTGGCATCTCCCTTGGGGTTTATTATTAATCCTCTGCGTACTGTTCTCTACAATGATCGTATCAACTTTTGGGAGGTCCTTGTCTGTCTTCAGATATTGGAGATACGCCATCGCCGCCTATATCGAGAGAACTCCACTGTCGACTTCAAGTCCGATTTCATCATACCAGCAGAAGGAAACGGCGGGAAATGTTCATTCAAAAGCTACGTACAGGAACGCCCGAAGGCATCACGACGCCAGCCAAAAGATATCACGAAACCCGACCCGGGCAACGGAGTGGGTCTTCCCCAGACGCGTCGATCCCCACGTGGCGATCCGGATCCCCTCCCAATCCTGGCACGCTGTAGGGCTGACGGCTGCAGGAAGGAGGGGGACGACTCGATTTCCAGCGCGGCAGCAGCTCTACGGTCATGCTGCGCATGCAACTAGAAACAGATGGTCTGGACGACCGTCATCCGCGCGGGATACAGATCGCTGGCGAGATCGGGCGCGATCCAGTTCGTGTCTAGTTGGGGAGGATATGATATCCCCGCTCACGAGTCGTAGTTCTATATAGCACCGTAGACGTCACGTAAACCGGGATAACAGGGACGATCCCGTTCGGCTTCGGGCCGTTGCTTTGATGCATCCGTAGTTTCTAGCCATTTCGTCGGAGCGCGGACGCGTTCGGTCCCTTGCTCGAAGGATGCGGACTCGATTCGATCCTGGTATCATTATAGTATATGCTTGCTAACCGAGAGTAGTGCGGAAATCCTGGACACAACAAGAAACGGTATCAGATCTAGTTCACCCGATTAATATTCTTCCACATGGTGCATCGGCGGAGCATCGAAAGATTCTCTATACCGTGTTATCTGCTAGAACTTTGGCTCCCGCACTGCAGCCCCCTCAACTGTCCTATAGAAGGTTGCTGTGACGGGCTTCAAATACCCTTGGCCCCCGGTATATAATCTAAAGGTTTGCAGTCAGTCTGCAGACTACGTAGAATACTATTATCCGGTTTCTATTAAAGTAACATTGGATAATTCGTACGAATATTACTAAGCAGCAAACTTCCATTTATTCATATTCGCCTTACGAATATTTGTAATTTCATTATTCGTGCCTAGTCCTAATAAATATTTGCCTGTTATTTTACTTCTCGATTGGGTTTGCGATTTCCGTCGTTCTGTGATTAGGCACTCTAGCGTGCTTCCGCGAGGTCGAGGCTGAATCGTAACACATCGATGTATTCCTCAATACACAAAGACTAATTTTAATCCCTTTTTCTAAATTTCCATGGGATGCTTGTAATGTATAGCTAATCTCCGATTCTTATACCTAATGATGTGTATGGCAGATGCTCCTATAACAGCTCAAATTGTGAGCTTTATTTTTGTGACGGGCTAGGCCCGATATAGGCTTCGGACACCCTCAGCCAGCATTAGCAAATGTTATTCTGCCACCTTTCACCGCCCTACTCATTTCGAGCCAATGGCTCGGAATGAGCACGGACCCACGTTACGTTATTCCGCCCCGAGCT
>QEIL01000245.1:0-21346 GCA_003116535.1 Paecilomyces niveus | reverse complement strand
GGATCTCGGTGAAAAATAGGTGGAGGAGGTAGCAAACATGGTAAGGACCTATCCTCAAGCATAAATATGGCGATAGATCTCGGTAGTTTTAGATATTAAGCAATCCAAAGGATTTACTCCTGACTGTCAGTTCTACACTCATTCTTGCTTCCGTGCCTTAGGATTCGACATAGTTGAATTATATATATTTCGCTAGGATAACTCTCCGGCGCCGAATCCCCCATGACAAGAACCAATCTACCAGATTTGAGAGCCATGAAGAGAGTATCTCATTCCTAGCCATACAGGCGAGGAAAAGAAGAAAAAATCAAACCAGATTAAAAAAAAAGAGGAGATCATTAATAAGGCAGAGAGAAAATGATTTTCTGAACAAAAAAAGAAAGGAAACCCTGAGTTGTTCAGTATTATCCAGTCCCGAGCGTGACTCGAACACGCGACTTTAAGATCTGCAGTCTCATGCCCTACCCCTGGACCACCGGGACGGATGTGTTGTATGTCGCCTTTATTCTTAATCTATCAGCCAATTCAGGAGCGACATCTGATTTGCCATGCCATCTCTAGTCTTCCCAACTCACCTCTGCAGATGGATGTAGGGAGCCGAAGCAATAATTCCATAACTACATAGGAAAGTGAGTACTACTACAGATCGTCCAAAGCAGCGCGATAAGATAGATCTTAAGACATGGACCTGTAGTACACTGGGGTACCTAGCATCTTCCTAAAGTAAATCCTCCACTCATAAAACATTGATCAGCGTTGTGCTCCTGGGGAACACCAAAGCGCTGACGATCCTGACACATAACGGAATAAGAGGCGTTCATTCTTATGCCCTCTGCAATTGAGATAGGTCCACGTCGGCTACTTCAACCAATGGACGTCCATATCCTCCACTGAGAATAACGGGCCACGCCGTGGGCGGCGCTCTCGTCGAACTTGCTGCCTAATCTCCCTATGCTGCATTCCCCGAGGTTCAGGACCGAATGACCACATACACATTCGGACAGCCGCTAGAAGGGCATAACAGATTGACCACTATATTCACAGGATTGCAACCTCTGTGAAGATCAATTCGTAAGCTTGTAATATAATCGTCACCATTTTTCTCAATTCCAATAAAAAATAAAAAGGAATATATCGCCGAAATTGGTCAACTCCAACGGTTTTTCGTTAGGTTGGATCATATTATCCCGCTCGATTGCTCAAGGATGCTTGCACTCTGTAACTGACTACTGTCTCCCTTGGGTGGAGCGCTATGTTAGGCGTGGGGGATTCAGACAGGAGCTTCCTAAGAGTAAGGAGATCCCTGAAAGAATATAAGTTGAAAATAATTTTATAGTGTGATCTGGGGATAAACCTTACTTGTACATCACCGTTGCCAGGCATCCCAGTCCAGTCAACGTAATTTAAATAGATGTATCATTATGAGATCACACTAATATCTGGTGTTCAAGTCCGCACACACCCAAACTCAATTTAGATAAAAAGAAATTTATTATTAAGGATTTTAGCTTCTAAATATAGAGATATTCGTAGAAGAGGCTCTTCTACTGTCGGTAGTATCTGCATTTTTGATGATATAACCTACTCCAAGTCACCTTATTGCTGTTATAGATTCACTTTGTGTGGGTAATTAATATATCTATTCATGGCAGCCACCGCCATTATGCCGGTGAAGGCGAATTCATCAAGCAGGAGCCAGAAGAGTGACATCTTGAAAGGATTACCCGCTGGAGTCAGTGAATATCGATATGAGGGTCCTCAAAACTTGATTCACATTGTCGACCATGAAAGACAACTTCGCGACAGCGACAGATCGACAGTCAGATATATCATCCTATTTGATGCAACCTGGGAGACCTTGGTCAGAGACCTGGGAAATTCCAGTGAACTCGACATTCTAAAGTATGTTGATTCGGTCGACTTGGTCTCGGCAACTGTACTTCCCAAGATGCCATCCATGGCCCACTCACGGGCTGGTGCATCCTTCACGGATATTCTGCGCAAGATGCTTGTTCAAGGAAAGCTAGAGGAATAATTGGAGTTCCTTTGCAGAAATGGATGTCCAAGGGTCCACGAAAAAAAGGATCAGACCAAGCGTTCTTGCCAGCGGTTCTCCCAGACGGACGATCAAACAAGTGGCCGTCGATGGCGGTCGAAACGGGATACTCCGAATCAAGAGCAGAGCTCGGAGTCGATGCTAGATGGTGGCTTACCGAATCAAATGGAGACGTGAAGGCTGTACTGACGATCTCCCTCAACAAATCGAAGAGAGAATATGTGCTGGACCCGTGGAGCCTCCAGAAACGACCAACAAGGAGCGATGACAACAGAATGGCCCCGACCGTTGATCAGCACGTGGTAATCTCTCAAGAGTCTCCAGAAAAGGAAAAAGGTCAGCAGTACGCTGACCTTGGCATTTGAGGATCTCTTTTTAAGAGAGAAAAACAAAGATGAGAAGGATTTAGTCTTCGAGAAGGAGGATTTGCGTCGTCTCGCAGTGACAACTTGGAAATAACAGGAGTTCTGAATTGACGAGCAAGGTACCATATGATAGCATGCGACACGGGGAGGATCACAGGTTCCAATTTGAATGTGTTTAGGTAGAGAAAATCTGGAATACTAAAGAGTTTATATCTTATAATATTATTGCCTTACTATCAATAGATGGATAATTAAGGTTTCTTTCCTGCCATATATCTATTCTAGTCGTCAACATTGCTCAATCGAAAGAACGGATGTTGCGGTAAAGGATAGCCGCTTATATCTATTAGCTCTATGCTCCTATGTACAGAAACCACGCCGATTTAACTATAGTAAGGGTATCATCTACAGCGCCAACAGAAGACCAGCAGCACCGGCAAGTCCTGCCACGAGATGCTTGGACTCACTAGTGGGCAGAGCAGCTGCCGCACCCTTGGATTTCGATGTCGAGGCAGCGCCGGTCGAAGGCGAGCCTGAGTTCGAAGTTGAGTCTGAACCGGAACCAGAGTTTGTACCTGCAGTCGGGACGCTAGTAGCAGTTTCCACTGAAACGACAGTGGTCGCGGCCGTGGCGAAGGCCTGAGAGTTGATGGCGGTGCTCACTGCGGACGCGACACGAGTCGCTTCTGGAACGGCGTCCGTGCCGGTGCCGATCTCCAGGATGTGCTCTTTTCCTGGGTTGAAGTTGGCCTGGGCAAGTGAGATCTCGTTGTTGCCGAGGTCGTATACGACATAGGCGCTGCGCAAAAAGGGGTCGCCCATAATCACGGTATTTTCGTCTCCAACAGAGATACCGAAGAGGCAGATAAGCTCGTCACCCTCGAGGGCTACCTCATCCAAGACAAGCTCGCTGATGGGGGTAGAGATATCAATACCAGAGAAGGTGTAAGTAAGATTCCAATCCTGATTCTTCATACTACAAGGAATGAAACCCTCGTTTGCGGTGGAGTTGTAGGTCACGTTGAGGTCATTGAAGACATCTTTAGCTAGGGCATCAGGAAGGATGACGAAAGTGCTGCCACAGTCGAGGGTTGTCATTAACGGAAACTGGGAGGAGCTGTAGCTGGATGCCTTCTTGCTGCCCTTCTTGAGCGACAAATCCGTGAGGGCGATGGCCAAGCTGTAATACACGCCGTCCGCTGGGATCATGGGTACCGACTGGAGTTCACCGGTATACTTGGACGTGTCGACGCCGCCGAATAGGACCTGACCCTTGGACGCATGGAGATCGTTGAGGTACAAGCTGAAGGCGGGAGAGTTGATGTACCCAGCATCCACTAAGGCTAAGGGGAAGTTATTATATTTATCCTGGCGCTCACCCTCGCCGGCCACGTAGCCCACGCCTAAGATTCCTTCTATTCGAGAGGTTAGCTACTGGACCCACGAGTCGCTTAACAAAGCTAGCACGCACTGTTGGACGATGTCTGGTATGCGACACCGAATTGAAAGTTTTTCAGAGTCGCTCCTCCGAACTCCACAGTGTCGGTGACAAAGTCTCCCACTGCTTGAGAGCCATCGCCGTAGGTGTTGCTGAGATTATGATCGAGAAATTTGTATGTAGATGATTTGCTGTGATCGTATGTGCCAAAAGGCTTGCATGGTTCTGAATCCTGAGAACAGTAGTCTGAGGAGGCGACATTCACCCAAGTGTCACTGCTGCCGGTGTCAATCGCAAGGGTGACTGACTGGCCTGGGTTGCCCACTGTGCCATTGATCCAGTAGATGCTGACATCTATCTGCGAAGGGAACAGTATATTAGCATGGGAAAGGGAACAGAGACATGATAGGGGATACAGACCGGATTCACGATATCGGCACTGACGGTTTTGTCTCTTTTCCGGCGGGCCTGCTCTCGCTGCACTGGATCTTCGATCTTTCTCCGTTCGAGATCGAAGCTCACTACAGCCGGCGCCTCCCGTTCATTCAGGACGATGGCACTGGCTGAGTGCGCCAGCAGACCGAGTGACAGCACAAGCGTAGTCTTCATGATTCCTGTTCTCTTGTACCGAAGTAACCGTTCCCACCTACAACTAGGAGAACAACATTACGCGCGACAGCCACAAGCGGCCTGTTATATGGATTTTGGCCTCAGGGGCGCAGAGTTAGCCCGGACAGAGTCATGTTGAATCCTCCGGTTGCCTAATTATAATGTGCAGTAGCGTTGTAGATGGATCGGGCTACAGTTGAGCCGCAGTCCAGTCTTGAACCAAGCGCCGACAGAAAATATGGGCTTTGCAGCGCGATATGTCCTAAAAAAGTAAGAAGCACCTCGCTTTGAGTCATGCAAACGGCAGCAGACCAATGGAGAGAGCATTATGGAGGAGTCGGACTGAAGTTAAAAGTCTAATAATGGTTTGGAGCTCGCTTAGAATTCGAACTTGGCCCTAACGGCCGTGGCGTACAGCCTCCACCCCTTATCTCTTTGTGTTACACAAGACATGCCATCTTCCAAGGGGAAGTTGAGAGTGGTCACTTCCCTGATGGTCTCCACTCATTTTTCTCCTGGAGAACAAAGAGAACGGTGATATTGGGCAATAATGAAGGAGCGACATAGATGAGTCTAGGTATCAATCTTGGCGGTCCTGTTTGAGATCCGAGAGGCTCGTGCTAATCAAAATCTCTTCTCCAGGGGCCCAGGTCGATGCTCATAGCCCAGTTAGCGCCCGATACTAACCACGAGGAGGTTTAGCTCACTCGATTCGGCCCGTTCTCCGAGCGCAAGTGGTTAATTATTCTTAGCTCTTCATGCTTAGACTCCCCCGAAAAAAACTTAAGTCCAGTAGGTAACGGCATCTACCCCTTCCGCGACTTCCGGTGGCACAGACGATAATAAATTTGTAAACCCGGCCCGAGAGAAAGAGTCTCTTGCTGGTTGGTCATCTGCTAATCTCCGAAGATAGCTTTTCGCTAGTGGTACTACCTGTTGTCTCTGCCTGGGAACGGACACTAGGGATTGTACTTGAACTTACGGGGAAGGTGTCACCACTCAACCGATATTTTTTGAGCCGAATAATACTTTTATTTAAAAAGCACACGAGGAATCACTACTGGCCTTTGCCAATCTCGATGTTCGAAGTCGTTGGTGACGACCTTTGAGAGGGGCGCGAGCCATACTGGATGAGGGCCGCTTGAGCGAGACTTCAACAATGCTGTTACATCACGCTAGAGCTCGTCGCCTTGCCATCATTTCATGTGACATTGTCCTCCAGGATTCTCCTTTTCAGTGGGGCCGGAGTCGCCGTGCCCTAGACGAAAGGAGATAAATTGCTTATCTATCTGGAGACTGGAGCACACCGAAAAGCCTATGTTTCGAAGAAAGCGCAAACCAGTGTCGAACGACCAGTGGAAGGTAGCTTAGATATCGGGAGCTGCGCCAGAACTTTAAATGTTATATCCACCTGTTACGGGTTGGCACCAGTAAGATTAGCGGGCTATGGGAGGAGTACGTGCTGCACAGTGGCCGATTCAATTGGAGAAATCAGACTGCTTGGGAAAGACTGACAGCCATCGCCATACCTAATTGACAATGCCCCACTTTGTGCGATATGACACAGGGTCGGTCTACACAGGGCCGGTGAACATGGTCTCTGCTGAAGTGGTTGATGTCTATTGTTGCCGATGTCTGACTTGATATGAACTGCCTACAGTTAAATTAACCTTCTCGATGAAAGTTTGCGCGTAGCTATTATTACTGGATAGTGAAATGTAGAGTCTGGTATTGCAGTCTGTATTGATCCATGGTTACAGGTTGATGATGACCATGGCAAAGGTGGCATTGAAGAGAAGAGGACGTTGAACAATCAAGTGCACGTAAAAGGCGAATTGTTACTGGAAGTTGTTCTCACCTAGCTTGATAACGTGCTCTGATCTGCCGTTCGCAGCAGAGTGTGGCAATTGCAGTTTTGATGGCTGAGAAGAGGAGAGTGGTATTCGAGGCCGGACTCTTAGATACAGGACAGCAGAGAAATGAAAATGAACATCAAAGTTAAGAACAGCGACATTTGCATCTGAGCATCTATTAGCACGGAAGCAGCGTCTTTCTGACGGGATATCATCTAGATAGCTCAATATTGAGCTCAAATTTCAAAACAGTCGAGGACTACTCGGCACAGAAAAAAAAATTGAATCAGAGGCTACTCAGGAAATTGCAAATGAGAGCAATGAGAGCCAGGCTGACCACTAAAACCTTACTGTGCACTTTGGCCCTTGTAGGACCGTTATCCTGCCGTCGAAGACGGCTATTATCATGTAATTTGCCATAAACTGTTTGTAAGGATTAGTCCAGTCATTCTAACCACCGCTTGGTAAGATTAATTCCTTGAGACTTCGCCGAGCTGCAGAGCCTAGCTACAAGGAATGCCAACTCACTGGCCCACAGTGATAATAATCTAGGCAAGGGAGCTTACACAGCAGATATATATATCTGTCCAATTCCTATCTTGAATTCTATAATAATCGGAATGCTTTTTTTTGTGAACCGGCTGTTGATGGATAACTCTTGGCCCGGCTAGGTCCATCTCAACACTGCGCAAGGAAACAGTGATATATACAAGATGTCTGCCGTGGATAATCTATTTGATTTTTTTTTATCTTCCCGGTTCCACTATGTGCTTTTTCTCTCAAATCGTCGCTTGCTGTAGAAACTGATGAACGGAGGAAGTAAGATTTCCCCGCAAGCTCCCTTTTAGGTTTAGTGCACGATCTCTCCGGCTCTACCGACTCGGGATTTCACATGGGCATCCCTGGTTCCATTTCGGTTAACAAGGGGAATCGACTGGGACAACAAAGGGACGAACTACTCGTGCCTAGGTACTGGTAATCGTGTACCCAATAGGCAAATAACCGGATATCTTACTTCTTCCTCCTCTTTACATGGAGGATGGTTTATGCTGCTGATGATATATCCCTTTCAGTGATTTCCCCTTCCCATTTCCGCCCTTACTTGATCCGATGTTCGGCGTAGCATGGCGTGTGTCCTTCCTATATCAATTATGCGTTGACAGCGCGATCTGATCTGCATACAATCAATCTTATCTCCAGTCTTATTATTACATCTGTGAAGAGACTGTACAACATATCAGTGCGAAGTTCGAGCTTCCTTCCCACCATTGTGTGCCTCTTTCGAGAGCGTGAAATCGCCTCATAGACAAGGCAACTGGTGCTATCTATATATCTCGGAGACTCCCTATTCCTAGGGAGCGCCTGACGGATTTCTTCCACGCCTGCCTAAGCGAGAGCTTCGCCCACAGAGATAAATAGCCTGAGCTTGCTAAGAATTCAAGCATCAGGAGCTTCAGCTCCGAGAATATATCACTAGAGGCGTTGCTGATTAGAACCCAGCAAAGATGATTGGTATGCCCCTCTGTGATGCCATTGATAATCGATTATGATCTGATAATTCTGTAGACTACATCTTGGGGAGACCCTCCGCTCAGCTCCGAAGGCTTCAGATCTTCGCTGTCGTCTCACTTTGTTCATTATATCTGTACAAGTATGACAGATCCATTCCTCTTAATCACTGACAATCTGCTGACCCTTCTCTATCACTACAGGGGTAATAAACATGGCCCTCCTGGAATTCGAAAATTCTCGTCGAGCCTTGCGGGATCTTTGACACCCTGGCAGACAATGTTTATGACCATTATCGGGCTCTATATATCAAAGAACTTTACCAAGATCTTCGACCTTGATGGTCCAGAAGCTCCAGCCAACATTTACAACCCATCCTTCTTCCGGGCAACATGGATCCTTACCGCCATGGATGCTGGTTTCTGGACTGCCATGAAGATCAAACCAAAGTGGTTCCGGGATATCGCGTCATTGGTATTTACAGTTTACTACTTATTTGCCGTGGACCAGGCAGATGAGAAGGTTCGAAAAGTACGGTCTAATCTAACTGTTGACCATGTACGCGTCGCCTGGAATAAAGGTACCACGCCTTACCTTTCTGCTCTTGCATCCCTCGGAAGACCACAGTTTACGAAATATCCCCCACGTGCTATCCGCATCCCTCGTCCAGAACAGTCATCTTATACAGAACCCGTTAACGCCTGGCTATACTTTGATGGACCCCTGGAGGCCTTGCGGGGCCAGAAAAGGGTGGTGTTAGATATCCCAGGAGGCGGCTTCGTCGCGATGAATCCTAGGACGGTGGATGACAAACTTCTTGCTTGGGCGGGAAAGCTGGCCGTTCCGGTCATTAGCCTTGACTACAAAAAGGCACCCGAATATCCTTACCCTTATGCCATAAACGAGTGCTACGATGTCTACCATATGATCATGACAACCCGCGGGCAATGCCTAGGACTCAGTGGGGACATCCGGCCCGAGATTGTCATTACGGGAGATAGTGCTGGAGGGAACTTGGCTGTAGGCCTGACATTAATGGTCCTGCAGTCTGGAGACAACGGCAGACAGACAACCCCACCTCCAGATGGACTTATCTTGATATACCCCGCCCTGAGCGGGAACACGGGCACCTGGATAGGCAGTGAACAGATGGCATTGGTACAAGACAGGAGCTTCTTCAGGACGAATGAAAGTCTCATTCAATGGAAGAGAGAATACTACGAAAGGCTTAGATCTTCAACTACTCCTCTCCATCCGGAAGAGGCTGGCACAATCTCTTCCAAGGAGATCGAGAGCCAGCCTGACCAAGTCAGCACCACTCACATTCCTGTTTCCTCCATGATATCTTACTCCAACGATCGAATCCTGGCACCGGATATGGCACGATCCATGGCTGTACTTTACGTTGGTCCACATAACCGCGATACCGATTTTAGCACGGACTTCATTCTCTCTCCTATTCTGGCCCCAGAGTCACTCCTCGCTCGGTTCCCAAAGACATACCTTATTACTGGCGAGAAGGATCCCCTTGTCGACGACACCGTGATATTCGCAGGCAGACTCAGAGAGGCCAAATTGCGCGAGCTCAATGAGCGACAGGAGCTGGAAAAAACCGATGCGGGATTTAATGACAAGGAACACGTTGAAGTGAGCCTGATCCCCGGCGTCTCGCACGGTTTCTTGCAGTTTGCCGGTTTCTTCCCTGATGCCTGGAAATACATTGACTGCTGCGCAAGATGGGCACAGGATCTGTTCGAGAAAGCAGACTTCGAGAATCACCAGGAGTAGTCTGCCATCAGCCTCCGTTCTATCGATTCTTCTAGGTCTTCCAACGTTAACCTTCAAGAGCCCGCACGAGGGACTCGGGAGTAGAATTCTAGAGGTGAGGTTGATTAGAATTCTCTATCACACGATAGTCATGTGATGTTCTGTATCTAGATTCAGCAATGATGAGAGATGAAATATATTATCGCATAGCAAAATAGGTGCATCTGACGCTCTTATGGTTCCATTACCAGAACTAGTCGACGCGGAATTTTGACTTTTGATGAACTCTCAAGAAGACTCGCATTTATTATACATCGGGCAAAAGGAAATGATATATCACCCGTGATAATAGCTGCTTTTACTTTATGATATCCCTTTTTAACACGGGTTTCGGACATAATCCGTTACTTGAGTACAAAGTGGGGAGAGGCTAAGATTTGCATCATATGATTTGTTTCACCATTTCGTCAAAAGGAACTCGGTCTTATTTCAGTTGAAACAGATGTAATCTTACCCGAACCACTTAGGTTTGGAAACAATAGTTCGCGCTAACTAAGATCCAGCTATCGGAACAGCCCGCAGAAGGGCTTGAGCTATTAAGAAATGATTTTCAGTTCTCTATCCAGACGCGTGTTCCATTGTGGCGTGAACAGAGATTAGGACTGCACACGGAAGGTATTAATTCTCTAAAAAGGCTCTCTGGTAGGAAATCCAATTGGCTAGTCCTACCTAGCTACGAAGCATACAGAATGTTATGCGAAGAGTGGATTGGCTAAAACTCCCCGGTCGATGTTGTGACAGAAAATAGCGTCATAGGAAGAAAACAACCTCACTGGATCACATTCTCTCATCGCGGCAGAGCCCAGAATGATCCCCACCTCGGTATACCGATTTCTGTTTCAGGCAAAATCCCGCTGGGGAGAAGCCGAAACAGCCCTTGGAGAGCAGTTGGGGGTCCTGTCAGTCCAACTATAAAGGTGCAATACAATAAATAATTGTCTGTCGATTGCTGTTGTCTAATAGCGGACTTCCCTGCCCATTCGACATTCTCTTTATACTACTGTGCTACATTCTTCTATATGCTGAAATATGGCAGCGGTATTTTGTCTCCTTGGAGCGTCGCTCTTTTCTGCGCTCGCAGCAGCCGAGTTTGCGCTCATTCCTCAGTTATTCCAGGTTGACGGTGGATCAGCAGTCAACAGTGCTAAACTAACCTGGTCAGCTGTGAGCGATTCAACCAACTACATAGTTACGCGGAAGATTTCTTCCGTTTCGTCTACGATCGCAAACGTAACAGGAGATTCCTACGATGATTACGACCTGGCTGTGGGCACTCCGGTTTCATATCAGATCATCGCATATAACCAAGGAACTCAGCTCGACTCGTCCAATACAGCTGAAATCACTCCGTACACCCCTAGTGGTACTTATAATACTTATAAAAACACTGAAGTTTCGTCACTCAATCTTCGATCTGGTGTTGAGGTCAATGGCACGTATTATCTGTTCCAGCAAGGCACAGACAGCCGTGGCTATCCGTCTATTGTGGCACAGACGTCGACAGATGGATACGACTTCGGTACCGAAACTACTGTCCTGGGCAGCGAGACTATCTGTGCATCGACAAATGGGACCTGCAAATTGGAACGGACCGTCTTCTTTTACAACCCATCAACGGATCGTTTTGTGATGTGGGCGCACTATGAAAATGCCGAAGACTATAGCCTGGGCGAAGTTGCTTGCGCGCATGGAGCAGCCGGCCAAAATTGGACTTTTGATGGTGCATATAAACCTCTGGGTCATGACTCTCGTGACATGACTGTGTTTACTGACGATGATGGTTCTGCGTACCTGGTTTCGGCCACCAACACGAACACGGACATGAATATCTATCAATTGACCTCTAACTGGACCGCCATCGATAGTCTTTTGACGACGGTGCTAAAATCCCAATACCGCGAGGCCCCAGCCGTCGTGAAAGATAATGGGACGTACTATCTCTTCACATCGCGTGCTGCCGGCTGGTATCCGTCCGCTCCAGAGTACATCTCCGCCGCGGCCATGACAGGACCATGGAGCGACTCTCGCTATATTGGAAATACTGCAACCTTCTGCACTCAGTCGGGCAGCGTTAAAGAGGCGAATTCGAGCTATGTTATGATGGGAGACCGTTGGAGTGCTAATTGGTCCCCTGCCCAGCCACCGAATCGTGAGCTAGCCCTTCCACTGTCGTTTTCAGGGACAGGCTATGCATCCTATCGCTACTACAGTGTAGTCAAAGCAAGCGATGATAAGGGCATCTATGGCGTCCAGAGTGGCAAGATTCTGTCCCAAGGAAAGACGGCAACCTCCAGCGGCGGATCGAACATCACTCTAGCCACAGACGGTACTCAGGATGACCCTAGCCTCTATTTCACACCCAATGCAGTGCCCTTCTGGCTTCAGGTCGACCTAGAGGATTCTTATGCCATCACGCAGGTTGATTTGACAACACGAATGGTTCAAGGTTCAGAAACGTACTATCAATTCAACATCATGGCGAGCAACGATGGAAGCTCTTATACCCGTCTCGCAGACGCTTCGAACAACACCGATGTTGGATTCAAATCCGCCCTGATCAGCAATGCGGAGCAATATCGATATGTCCGCGTCACTGTCAACAAAATCATTAACACACACAATAGTAATGAGGCTGACTGGGCTCGGGGAGTTCATGAGTTCATTGTGTACGGTAAATAAAGAAAGCGCATCGTATGAGACACCTATACATTTCTTCCGACAAGACCTCTCGTCTGGAACTCCAAGGAAAAATACAAGTATCACAATGATGTCTTTTCAAATATCCACTTTGTCGTAATATCTTTGATTAATTACATGGTAAATATTGGATTGATTGATCCTACTTCATAACTGTGACAATGCTGTCGTTTGCTTGACACACTAGAAGGTGGCTTGTTGTGGTTTGAATGCTCTCTAATAATTAGATAGCAAGACGGGCACTCCCCTGTGACTCCTTGAAAACGCTTGGGACGGCGGCCTGCAAGAGGATGGTGGCTCTGCCTGGAGCAAACAAGATGCTCTCTTGCAATATATTTGGGATTTCTCGCAGATAATTGAGAGCAGCTATCAAACTAGACAGAGAAGTTTCTCTGTCGGAAGGATTACTCCGGACACGCAAACGTTAGCTCTACATGACCTCGGTAGCGGATCTTTCCTGGAAACTGGATTGGAATCTGGGCCAAATTATCGTCTCCTCTACCAATTATAGATCGCTCTGAAGGAGGGCGGAATTATACTTCCTCTCTAGTAGTATGGAGGAGGCTAACGCGACCTCGGTCTAGCCGTCTAAACAGGACTGTTTGACTCCCCATGTTCTCTGCAAAAGTATACTGTACCTGGGCTCCAAGATTCTCGAGAGGATGGACCATGTTAATGTGGACAGTCTTTTTTTTACCGCAAGATCGATGACCCAGAAATATCATATAGGAGTAATTACATCGAAGACGCTCGAGGATCCGAGGTCAAATAAAGCTTCTCTAGTAGTATGTACATCACTCAATAGTTGATCTCTGTCCTTATTGAAAGTCAATGAGAAGATTGGTAATGTAGGGCTGATACTATTCGGGTAACTAATGGTGGATAAGGCGCACTGACCCATGGATCCCTATTTGTATCTCTCATATCAAGATGCCAATAAATTACCATACTTGTTTTCGCAGTGAAAGTCATCAGCAATTGACTTTGTCCAACGGGAAATAACCTGGTTGCTATATCTCTCTAGCAAGCTCAGGCTATTTATCTCTGTGGGTGGAGCTCTCGCCTAGGCACGCGTGGGAGAAATCCGACATGAGCTCCCTAGGACGAGGGAGTTTCCGAGATAATAGGATCACGCAGTCTTGCCACGATGTCGTCCGAGAAGGATGTTAAGGATATCAAGAAGTTCGATGGAAAGCCGTCGTACCTGAAAGGGAAAGACGCCGAATATGTCCTTGGCACTAGCCGGGGCCCGTTGGTGACTTCCTCAGGAGATCGAGGTCTGGTTGCGACTTCCCTATTGTGTATAGAGTTAACATTTTATCAGGAAGCGAGGTGGATGTCGAACATGTCGAAACTGCGGACGGCGATTCTATTGATCAGAAGAAGGAGAAGATGCAGAGATTCAAGCGTCACATGCGGCGCTTTTGGTTCTATTACCTCTTGCTCGGGGTCGTAGTGCTTGCAATTGTTTTGCCTATTGTGTAAGTTTCACTATCGCTACTTCGACAATATGTCCTTCGAATACTCACATGGGATGGTAGGTTCCTCGTCATCGTTCCTGCAGTGGCCCAGCTAGCACTAAACAACTCCAAACTGGTGCTTGTCTCCGCTCAAGTTATGGACCCTCAGCCGAATTCTATAATGTTGACAGTAAATTCCTCCCTGGACCTGAAGGGATTTACTGTCAAGATGGATCCAATGACACTCGATCTTTTTGTCCGGAATCTGAGCGATCAACCATTCGCCAAGCTCTACATACCGGCGGGAACGGTTCACGGAAATACAACGCTGGCCGTTACCAATCAACGTACACCCCTTCTGTATGAGGAAGGATGGCAACAATTTGTGAATGATGTCCTATTTCTCGACAATAGCTTGATATCGGTCAGAGGTAAAACGAGAGTACACTTCGGTGCACTTCATGCTGATGTGTCCTTGAACCGCGATCTCGAAATACCTCGTAAAGCAGTCCTGATAAACAACCTAGGGAGTATCTTGCTAATCTTTCATTGTATAGTGCTTAATAAATTCCCCGGGTTTGCCATTGAGGATACCACAGTCCTTTTCCCTGCTGAATCGGATGGCACAAATGTCATTGCGCACGCGACATTGCCCAATCATTCAATCTTGACATTAGAGATTGTAAGTACTGCGCACGAAGGTAAGTTAGACTATCATACTTACGCATATCAGGGACGTGTGACATTCAACTTACAGAGCGGAGATATGGTGATCGGAAATGCCTCAATCGAACACCTCATACTCAGACCTGGGAATCACAGTTCACCAGTTCGAGGCATCTTGGATCTTCAGAAAATAATTGATAATCTCTCGGACATCTTAGAAACACAACAGGATGCCATTAAAAACGGATATCTTGAGGTGAAAGTGGTTGGCACTGGTGACACGTTCTACGGTGCTGTGATTCCCTACTATGACACTGTGCTGAAGAAACTCAACCTTACAGCTCAAGTTTCGATCGCGGACCTATTGGCCAACACGACCGGTGGAATTTTACACAATAACTCGAGCGACATCCTATCGGGCCTTAACTTCACAGACAGCTCAGGACGCGTCACCAACGGGCCTGATCTGATACCGTCTGTCAATGACACAGGCTGGTGACGAAACTATTAGAAGAATACGCGAGACAATGATGCATACAAGGTTATCTTACTGTCCACATTTTTAATTGGGATTATGATCTGTTGTGTGAGTTTGTTGTTGATTCGGTTATTTCTCGAACGGAGGAATATTCAGTGGAATACTTATGCGAATACAAGCATGCTTTGTGTAGTTACTATAGCTACCTCAGATATGAAATGATACACAGTGTGTACGAGCTCCAAATTGTCTATACCCATAACGCTTTCTTTTACTCATCGGACATATCGACGACGCAGATTTCTCTCTCCATCCATCTCCGTCCTCATTCTTCCCTACAGGCTCGTTATAGTTTCCAGATCGCGAGTCGCGTGACACGAAAACGATTCTGGATAATATAATACGTTTCCCTAGCCGTCTTCACCGCACTAGCTAACTTAATTGCTATCAGGATCTGCTTCCTCCACTGTGGATTACCTGGGACAGCAGACGACACAATTTTTCTTGGAACAGGTTGGACATGCTAATAAGCGACGATTGGCCGAAAAAGGGGGACAGAGTTGTGGTGACCATGGATGCTTGAGCGGGGCAGATTCTGGTTCATGGACTCGAGGAACCTTGTTGGGGTTGAGGAACTCGGGGACCAGAGCTGGCGGGTTTAGGCGCTAGATCTTGGTCGTTCCAGAGGTACGTATAGATCTAGATTTTTGTCCATCAGCCTAATCAGGCGAAGCTAGTCCGGTTAGTCTGCTCCGTTGGAAATACCAAATGCTGGGGACTCACACGGTAGCGAGGGACTTCTTCACAGGGGCTTAAGAGGAAGGTCTTAGGGGCCGGTCGCAGAAGCCTTTAGGCTTCAGAGGTCTCCTCGACAGCCCGAGGGACCCGTTGGGACATTGAGAGGTGGATTAGTTGAAGGTCACCGCCAAGAACAATGGTTAAAGTTTGGAGGGTAATCCCAGCAGTTTGATTAAAGCATCAGGTGGTTGCTGTGGGAGTATGCCTAGAAGCCTTTCAGCTTGCCAAAAGAAAGAAATGTTCAATTTTGAATTGCAAGGGAATAACACTCTCGAAAATAACTCAGACCACAAAAAGAATGATCTATCTCGATCCCGCAATTACTACATTTAGGCACCTTCTTCACGATATGATATGACTGTATCATATATTAAATTAAGATCGTTAATAGTCTCAAGTTTCTGCTTGTAGGCAGCAAAAAGGAGCCTCGGCGATGGCAGCCGGAAGCCGACGGCAGAGAGCGGCAATTGGTTTAGCGGCCGAAGACCCTTCACGATTTTCTCACACACATGACGGCAACTGGAGGTATAACTTACCTAGACGTGGATTCAGGTGGGCAACATGAAGGGTGTGGCCGTTCCTTTGATGATAGATGATATTCACTACATGTAATTTATTCACTCGTGTACCTCTTCCTTTTCTTTCTCTGTGTATAGTTATCACTTGCTTTGTACAGTTCTGTCATCATGGCCTCTTCGCTTGGAGCTGCTGTTGCTCTCGTCCACCAGTTTTCCCAGATGGCCCTCTTCTATCTTCCAGAGGCGCTAAAGACGCCACGGATTAAGAAAGTGATACTGATGCTGGCTGCTGTCGGTATCCTGCGTGGGATTAATCGCACATTGAATTACTGGTCCGCGAACAACTGGCGGAGAGCGAAGCCCTTCCAGCCGAAGCGCGAGCTGGTGCTCATTTCGGGAGGATGCAGTGGTATTGGGAAGGAGATTATGATGGAATTGGCTAGCAAAGGTATCAAGGTCGTCATTGTTGATCTGGCGGAGCCAAAATTCACACTACGTAAGGAAACCTGCTAGACAATACTGAGTCGGCAGTGCAGAACACTGACAAAACGGCCGGATGCGCATAGCTCCCAATGTTTTCTTCTACAAGATGAATGTGACATCTCCAGAAAGCATCAAGGAAGCTGCTGAGGCGATCCGTGTTGAGCATGGTGATCCTACGGTACTCGTCAACAACGCTGGTGTTGGTCACGATAGTACCCTCCTCGAGGAGCCTGAGGCCAAGATCCGCCAGACCTTTGAGGTCAACACCATATCGCACTTCTGGATGACCCGCGAATTCCTGCCTGCAATGGTCAAGGAAGACCACGGCCATGTCATCACGGTCGCCAGCATGGCCAGTTTCATCGGCCTGGCCGAGATGATGGACTACTGTTGCTCCAAGGCTGCTGCCCTGGTTTTCCACGAAGGATTGACACAGGAGCTACGTTATTACTATAATGCGAAGAGAGTGCGGACGAGGTGAGTGATGAGACGACCCAATCTTCATTAGGAATCTCTAATCTATTGGAAACGGTGCTGACCATGGATGTCTAGCGTAATCCACCCTCTCTGGGTTCGCACGCCCATGATTGCGAAGCTGGAAGCAGCTGGCAAGAATTTCAACCAGCCCATTATGGATCCCGATATCGTCTCGCGTGCGGTTGTTAAGCAGATCCTCAGTCAGAGCAGCGGACAAGTCATCCTCCCTTCTTATGCCTCGATCGCCAGTGCACTACGCGCATTCCCAGGCTGGCTCCAAGATATCGTGCGCGGCAGCGGTTCGGCCACCTTCAAGAATTTCCGGGAGTGGCAGAAGTCGTCACAGCATGCCATGACTAAATAAACAACAGATGATAATGGATGACCTCCAGGTCAAAGTGGAAATGTAACATAAGGAATAGGCAACCTATAACTAGATGAAATGGGATGCTGCAGACTACTGAGTTCTAATATAACCTGTAGTACCTCTACCTGCTTTGGGCAAGGTATATATTACGTAGAGTATTTGTCCTATGACTGTACATAGACTGAAGCCATATCATATGAATATAGCCACATATGTCATCTGACGAACCCGGTGTTGCTACATGCAATGTGCGTATAGTGTCAAGCATATCATTTGTACTGTGGCCACCCTGGTCGTGGCACATGACCGCTCCTGCCTTGAACTTCGACTTCAACTTCGACCTCAGTCTCACTCTCATTCTCCTTCAACGTCATCAGTGTCGCTTCTCTTCAGTAACGCACTGATCTATTCACCGCCGCAAGCTAGAGGCAATGCCAGGCGACACTACATGACATATGCAAACGGGGGGTGGAAAGTGATTTCGCCGAACAGCCCTTTGCTTCTCGAACCGAGGATGTTGAGACGCGGGTCGCACAAAGTCAATACCTATTACCGCGGTGCCACCTCCTTCACATGCAGCTAAGTCCGAGTTGATGTCGCATCTTGTTTGCAGCCCCCTCAGATGAGTTCTCTATAGCGAGATTATGCTACCATTGTTTGGGCTCAACCAGGGAGAATATGCTGTAGCCTGGAGGGCCTGGAGAACTAGTATTAACACTACGCTTTGGTTGTTGTCCTTGGTGAGACAAATGGCTTGAACGGTCGGGGCGGACCGAATACGGCGCCAGGGCCAACATTTTCTGGCGTATGACGAACGACCACCCTGGAGTGGCGCAGATCTGGATAACCTCAAGTCAAAAACCACGGAGGAACTGGCAGATCACATCATCCACGGTTTTGTTCGGTTCGCATTCTTTCTCCCCCGCATGGAAAACCCGCGGCAATGAACCTGGGGCCAAATTGTGGGGGATGAGGAGTTCTCGGAGGGAGATCAGCCGGCCGCAATGTGCCATCAGCATGGAGCCTGCCCGACTACTGCAGGCGAGCGAGAATGTACTATCTACCACAATAATTATTAATATAGAGTATTAGGTGCAAACCATGCTCTTTAGCCCACGTGATCCGTGGGTCTCTCCCTCGGTTTCCCGGGAACGCAGTGAGCTGATAATATCTGTGGGAGATCGCGTCCGGGCTCCAGGCAACGAAACTGAACTTGAATGTCTCAAACACCAAGAGGGTAAAAGCAGTGCAATGGCAGTCAAGAAGAGCACCGCAAACGACCATGCTACTGCTAATGTTGGCACATGTTTCGATGTCGTGATCATTGGCGCAGGCGTCTCGGGAGTCAACGCTGCGTATCGTCTCCAGAGTCAACTCCCGAACTATACCTATACCCTCCTCGAGGCGCGAGATGGCATCGGTGGAACATGGGATCTTTTCAGGTATCCTGGCATCCGTTCAGACTCCGATCTTTTCACGTTCGGCTTCTCTTTCAACCCTTGGAATCAGAATAATCCCATCGCCGCGGGTGGCTCGATTGTCAAGTATCTAAAAGACACAGCGAGCAAATATAGAATTGAGGAGCATATCCAGTATGGCCGCCGGTTGAAGGTTGCCAGCTGGTCGACGGATACTCGGACCTGGACGCTCGATGTGGAACACCAGGGCACGATTGTACCGTACACAGCTCGCTTTATCATCTTCAGCACGGGCTACTACAACTATCACCAGCCTCTAGAGGCCGATATTCCTGGTATTGAGAACTTCCAAGGCCAGATCATCCACCCACAGTTCTGGCCGGAGGATCTGGATTACAGCGGCAAGAAGATCGTCATTATCGGCAGCGGAGCGACCGCCGTTACACTGCTTCCCAACTTAGTCCAAAAGGCGGAGCGAGTAACGATGCTACAGCGTAGCCCAACCTACATCTTGTCAGTCCCGAATAGATCCAAGTCGTGGCGGACGTACCTAATCCCCTCCGCGATCTGTCGCAAATTGCAGCGCGTTTCCTGGATCTTCAAAGCCCGCTTCTTCTACCTGTTCTGCCAGACATTCCCTAGCCTTTCTCGATGGATCTTACTCCAGCGAGTTCGCCGTCAGCTACCTACGCACATTCCTTTGGACCCGCACTTTCAACCGCGTTACAATCCCTGGGACCAGCGTGTTTGTTTCTGTCCGGACGGGGATTTCTTCAAGAGTCTGCACACAGGGCGGGCTGATATCAAGACTGATACCATCAAAGAAGTCACAAAGAATCGGATTGTACTAAATTCCGGCGATAGTTTGGATCCGGACATCATCATCACTGCGACGGGTCTGAAGTTGCAGTTCGCTGGTGGTGCCAAGATCTTTGTTGATGGAAAGGAGGAGGACCCGACCAGCAAGTATGTCTGGAACGGTGTGATGCTGCAGGATATTCCCAACACGTCATTCGTTATCGGCTACGCCAACGCATCTTGGACGCTGGGTGCGGATGCCACCGCGTTGATCATCTGCCGCCTGCTCAAGCTGCTTGAGAGTAAGGGCGCATCTGCAGCTGTCCCCAAGGTGCAGCCCGGTTTAAACTTGGAGGATAGACCTGTGTTGAATCTGAAATCAACATACATCACTACTGCCTCTAAGTCGCTACCTAAGGCCGCAAACAAGGCCCCATGGCTAGCCCGTGACAACTATATTAGCGATCTGCTCTTTGCAAAGTATGGAAAGATCGATGACTCTCTAGAATTGATGAGCGGTCCCTGGGTGAAGTTGCATGAGAAGACATTATAGATGACAAGAAGGGGTTTTGACGAATCTTGCCACCTATTGTTCAATTTCTGGCTACATTAATATCTACTCATGTATTTACGTCTACTACATAGGCAGCCCATCTGGATACCCTCAGTTAGTTGACGATATATGAGATCGGAGTTATTCTGGGTTTTACGCGGTGTAGTCGGTTACACTAATATGTATGGTTTCGTTTTCTAACCAAGCAGAACAAAGTTACCCTCTACATAGCATCATGCATTGGGTGAATTTAATCTCCTGACCCATTGAGAAACCACCTGTTCACTGGCTTGCATCTTCCCCCGGAAGTGAGATGCCAAAGTTTGCGTTTCAGCGCATAACCACATACAGCCGTGCCCAAAAGTCTCCGCCGAATAGCGCGACCACGCGTTTTCATCCTCCTACCCACCAACTTCTCACCACCATACCACCGTGCTGCGAACCCCTTTGGGTAAAATTGATGCCAATAGCAGGCGTGGCAATGAATTAAATCCTTATACCCGTGGCTTAATCATTGGGCAATATAGTCTTGGGGCTACTCCAACAAGAATCAGCCAAGAACTCCAAATTCCGCGATCAACGGTCAATTTCACCATCAAACAGAATGCCGACCGAGACAACGGTGCTTCGCTACCTAGATCTAGACGTCCAAGGATCCTTTCTATTAGGGATAAACGTCATGTTTTGCTACAGATAAAACGCGATCCCTTTATTAGTTATAATGCAATGCGGTTGGCAACTGGGTTAGACTTTTCCAACTCTACTTGTCTTCGAGCACTCCAGGAGTCAGGCTATGGACATTGGCGAGCGAAAAAACGACCATTCCTCACTGAAAATTCATGCTAAGCTACGCCTTAAATGGGCGCAAGAGCATAGAAATTGGACGTGGGATGAGTGGTCACAGATTATCTGGAGTGACGAATGTTCTATAGAACTTGGCAAGGGAAAACAGAAACTTTGGGTCTTTCGCCTCAAC
>QEIL01000244.1:0-21374 GCA_003116535.1 Paecilomyces niveus | reverse complement strand
ATTCGCCCATTCGATGCATGGGTTACATTTCGTCGGAGGTTGGAGTTTTATGACAGGTCATCATTATTGAAGGCTGGGGGGGATGAGAAGCGTTATGATTTTTATTTTGCTGTTATCATTCATGTTCCTGGTTTTATGGCGGAGAAGAGTGCACGACTGGTGCGAGTAGGTCGGGCTATTGGCATTAGTGAACCGATGGATTTGGGGGATGAGAACAAGCCTCCGGTTACTCCCACATCCAGTTCGAAGAAGGGGAGGGCACATGTTGTGGTGCGACCGTCGACGGCTGATTCAGAGGCATCTACTATTCGTTTGCATGAGGATGGTGTAGAGCTGCCGGCGGTTGAGATTCGGAATATTAGTTCTAGGTTTTATTGGCGGGAAAATTAAAATAAATTATCACTATCTACGTCTATACTACTAATAAGTAGTTCGAGATCAGGGGTGGCTTCGACAAATAGTGGTTTCGTAACTTCGACAAAGATACAGTTTCCGTCAAGCCAGGCGATGTCGACCCCTGTGTATTCTCAGGGGTCTTGATTTGCGATGTAGATACACGGTTTCGCCCAATTCTTAAGGTGTAGTTTTTTGACGTATTTATCGGTCACGGAGAATTCTCTTTGGCATCCGAGAATCTGCTTGTAATGTCGGAACATATCGGGGTTGTCGAGAGGGATATCGTCGACGATAACATATGTTTTGTTAATGTCGAGATTAGTGGCGTTCCAGTTGCCCCCAAGGTAACTGTGTTGCCCTAGTGAGCGGGCCCATACTGTTTTGTAGTATCGGGTCGGGCCGAACAGCACCAGTGTTTTCGGACGAGGATTATCTGTGCGCTGTTAGTTAGGGATTAGGTGGTTAGGGTGGTTAGGGGCGGCGTTAGCCACTTAGGGCTTAGGGTGGTTAGGGTAATGATTAGGGAAATATAGAATATATTAAAAACGTTTGCGATCGGGTATGACTCACTTGTGTCCAAATTTTCGTGTTTCCACCGGATCATTGGTTCCGGTACATCCCATATCCCGGTTAGGTGAGGTGGGTCATATTCTGTATCCACCGGGCGGAAAACATCGGTAAGGTACGATTTAACACTGGTATAATGAAGGATAAATTCCTTGGGTGCCTCGGTTTTAAATCGTTGGATGAATTTTTCTCTGTCGTCTATTTGTACCGCTTCTGACCAGAAGTCGTCTTTGATATCCCGTTTTACCGTCCTTGGTATTGCCATATTTCTGTTAACATGGACAGATTTGTTGTTTTTCTTGTGCAGATATCTCCAAGCAGCGAGTTTATTGCGGGTGGTGCCGATATTCGGGTAATATGCCCTGATATCGAAATATCTCGCGTTCTTAATGTTTTTCTTAGTAGACTACTTTCCGAGCACGTGATAGTGCGGAGTGTTATCCTTGTGGTCCTCTCTGGCGGTATAATAGTCTCAAAAACCAAATTTTTCCATTCCGGCGATGAAGTCTTCGGGTGAAAGGAAACAACGGGGATATGTCAAGAATACCGATTTTGCGGCTAAACAAAATCTGTTTGCCGTGGTGGGCGCGTCTTCGTCGAAGAAGTTGATGTCGTTATCCGAAGTTTCGGCATCCTCGTTGTCGGGTGTCATTCGGCTATCTATAGGAGATGGGGTTGGGATGGGGTCTCTAGGTTGTGCGGAAGGCGGGTTGAAATCGGGTACATCGCTCGGTGTGGGTGCGGGAGGGGATGACCACGTGTTATTAAATGCTTGGGTCATTCGCATGGTGTCTGGTGGGTTGGTGATTTGGACGACGAAAAGTGGGGAAGACATGACGGTAGGGCCACTTGGCTTAAGGACACCAATGCGAAGATTTAATTTTACGGACCAACCATAGAGGGGCACAACTATAATACCCTAATAAGATAAGACTCTACAGCACAACATTAAGCCAAGCAAGCCAACAGGACCGGTTGGGCCAAGCAGGCCAAATAGGCAAATCGGCCTAAAAAGGTCACATATACAAAGGGAGTATATCCTTAACATTAATAGGGATATACCAAAATAATAAATATACCAAAACTAGTAGGATATACCAAGGAGGTAGGGTATACCAGGGCTGGTAAAATATACCAAGAGAAAGACTGGATATATAAGGACACTCATTTTCGCCCTATAGTTATATTTAGTTCTTTGTAATTATTATATCTTTTAATTTAATATATTAAATTAATTACTATTATCTACTATGGGTCAATAAGAAAATTACCACTGTGTATACATACAAAGTAGGCCCTACTTCTGACTTAATTGTTGTTTATTTTAAAAAAATCCCTTGTACTATCGGATATAATAACCCTTCTACCAGAAGTACTTGATAGGTAGTATATTAGATATTATGTGAAGATCCTCAAAGGACTATAGAATTACCAGATGAGAGTTAAGGTAACTCGCTTGAACCTTCCCTAACCATAGCAGATAGATTGGTCAAGACCCAGATCCTGGGGCGTAACACAAGGAAACAGATATATTCAGAGGGTATATATATAAACATAGGATTCAATGGAGAACTCTACACTCAGGCCTATGTAGACTTAGGATATCTTTCATATGCCACCATTAGCGAAGCTTTTGCCAAATATTTTAGTTTGCTATGTATTAAATTAAAGAAACCCCGAGATATTTAATTAGTTATAGAGTTAGTTAGGGGTATAATTACATATATTGCTTATACTAATATAAATATTAATAAGTATAAGCAATAGAATATATATTTCTATATCCTCCCAAATTAAAAGAATAATATTATATTGGGATTACCTTAAATATAGGCCCAAGAAGTTATCTTATACCCTACAAGGGGAGAATTATAAATTAATAGTTTTAGCCTTTATATTAAAACTAAGGACCCTCTAAATAAAACCCGGTATTTACTAAAATAATAAATTAGTTTTATATATACTACCCTTATTAACTATATTAAAAAAACTACACCTAAGAATTAAGTTTAAATAAAAAAATATTTACTATAAGCTTTACAAATATTAAAAAAGTATTAGCCCCCAAAAAGTATACTAACCCAAAGGAGAAACTACCAAAATATTATTACAAATTCCTACTATTATTTAATTAAAAAAAAACTAATTAGTTACCTAAATACTACCTTAAATTTAATTATAAAATAATCCTAAAAAAGGATAAAAATAAACAAAAGAAATTAGTCCCCTGGGGACCTTTATATAATATGTTTCGAGAAGAACTAATTATATTATACTAATCCCTTACTGAATTATTATAAAAAAATTTTATTTAGGTAAGTAATTTACTAATATTTACCTTAATTTTTTTTATATAAAAACTTAAAGGAAATTTTAAATTTTATATAAATTAATAAATACTTAATAATATTACACGGAAAGATAAATATTTATTATTATTAATTTATAAGACCCTTCAATTATTATTTAAAATTAAATAGTTTACTAAATTAAATATTATTATTACCTTTTATAAAATATATATTAAGAAGGGAGATAAATAAAAAATTATATTTCGAACACAATATAAACTTTATAAGTAGTTAATAACCCCTTTTAGACTTACCAAAATACTAGTAACTTTCTAATATTATATTAATAGTATACTATGGAAGTACCTAAATAAATTTATATTAGCTTATATTAACAATATATTAATCTATACTATTAACTCCTTGAAGAATTATAAAAAAAAAGTTAAGATAATTTTATAAAAATTATTAAATACTAGCCTCTAAATCAATATTAATAAATATAAGTTCGAAGCCCAAAATATCAAATATCTTAAGTTTATTATAAATATTAACAAAGGAATTTAGGTAAACCTAAAAAAAATTAAAACTATTAAATCCTGGGAATAACCCCAAACTATTAAGGGAGTATAAGAGATATTTAGGTAGTGTAGTAAGTAGTGGTATTATATTAAGACTAATCGCTAGTCTCCTATAGTGTACGCTCCTAAGTATAATATTATATAGTATGCTACTAAGTTACATAATTATATCTCGCACTCTTAAGCTATATCCCTTTGGGGTATATACTAAAGTTTTATATATAGTGATATAGTATATGCCTTATATTTGCCTCCCCTCTATATGTACCTGGACCCTTAGGCACTTTAAGGTAATAGGTAAAGTCTGAGCCAGCGAAGTATTCTCATTATTTTCCCTTAAGTCGCATAACAGCTTGTTATATTAAGGATATATGAATATAGTAAGGCTATAGATATAATAATTTTAGTTTGATATTAATATAAGCTCTTCGAAGCTTCCTAGTGTATCTAGGTATAGTAGAATTTGTTGTTTAGTATAGAGTCACTATTTGTTATAATTATATAATAGTTACAATTATAAAGTATAAGGTTACACCAACAGGTTGTATTATACCTATATAATATCAAATTTGTAAACAAAAGGTATTTTAATTCTCGTACTATAATTGGCTCGCTGGTACCTTATAGAATTCACTTACTACTAATATATTCTATAAAGGTATAAAATATGTTATTTTACGTAGCTCATATGTGTTTTACCTTTCTTCTCTAATTTATATTTTTTTTGTGATGGTAAGTTTTTATTTTAGTTATTATAGTTTACTATTCCTTTAGAGTTTTTTTACTTTTTCTTTTTTAAGTTATTAAAGTAATAATTATTTAAAGGAGTATACGAAATTATTATATGTACTATATCTAAGTGTTATATACTAATAGTTTGTAAATAGTTAAAATTAGAAGACTAAGACCTTCTTAGAAACAGTGTTATCGCCGCCGTGCGGCGAGGGCTACTATTATTATTGTATCTGCTGCTACCCCTGTCGAGCTTTTATTTATTTTTTTCCTCGATAAGGATTCTTTTGTGTTGGAGACTCCCCTTATTAGTAATAATAAGGGTAAGTTCTCTCCTTTTATATTACTATCCCCTACCCCCTATTATCTCTATTACCTTATATTATTTACCCTCTTCTCTTTGGAAGAAAATAATAATAAAAAATACTAGGAAAAGGAGTAGGAAAAGGAGAAGAAGAAGAAGAAAAAGAACCGGGCGTATCGCCAAAAACCCCCATTATCAAAGGTATTCCTATACCAATATTATCTCTATTCCTTAAAGGATAACCCTAAATATATAGAATATACCTTCGATCTAATAAGAAAATATAAGTATTATCGCAAAATATATTACAAGTATTTATCTATAAGTATAGCCTAGTATTTCCTTTATGTTTTTGTTGGTGGAGTATGTTAATATATTATAATATAAATTTTGGATAGTCTTAACGCCTACGATACCGCCAGAGTTATTATTATTACCACTACTAGACCCCTCCTTGGGAGGCATAGTTTAGTTTATAAGGCTATTATTATATTATATATATCCTAAGGGAAAGTAATTATTAGAGGAGAAAGGCCCCGTTACACTATTATATTAAAATTACCTTATATAGTTTCACCTCCGAAATTCTTAATTATAATCGCTAATCCTCCTAAGGAGGATATAAAAGTGCCGTTATTTACTCCTATTAATATACCTTTATTTTTGGTTTCCCCTCTTTGGAGGGTTTTGAATTTTTTTTTGTAGGTGTTTTTTGTGTTTTTATATTATATTTATTAATTATATATAGCCTATAGGTCGATATTATACTTTATGGCTTTTCTATAGTTTTTCCTAGATATAATTAAAATATCGCACTTTTGTGCCGGCTCCTTTAAGGAGTCAAATATAGATTTTTTTTATTCTATTTTTATTTTCTTTGGTGGTTTTTCCTTTTGTTTTCTTTTAGCTATTTTTCCTTTGTATTATTTTTTAAATTCTTGTAAGAATTTTATTATATCTTTAAGATTTAATTTTATTTACTAAATATTATAGTTATATAAATAATCTTTTTAGTAGACTAAGTAGTATATCTTATTACTACTTTGTTTTGTTTGTAAGATACTTTTAATTTCTTATTACTCCTTGTTTTTAATATGTATTGGGTTAGGTTACCTTACCCTACCTTTATATATATAGTATAACTTTAATAATAAAATATGGAAGATAGGATAAATACTCCTATATCGCATAGGTAGGTTGAGTTTATATATTTATTTTCCCTATATATTTATAATTTGGAAAGGTTTAAGAAAGTGGTCTTTCAGCTTATGGTTTGGATATAGTGTCTTAATATTCTTTATTTATAGTATTACTTATTATTTTAGTGTGAAGGTTATTGGTTTATATATCTTGTTATAATAATATTTCTATATTTCCCTTATAATTTATAAGTGTGCCTTAAGTGTTTTATATATTTTTGCTATTTATTTTATGTGTTTTACTGTGTTTTCTGCCTCTCCTAACTTGTTTTTTTATTTAATATTTAATTATAGTTTTGGTAAATATCTTATAAGTGTTTTTGTTGGTGGAATATTAGTTGTATTATATTGGGATGTATTGTATACGAATTGCGCCAGTGGTAGCAAGCTAGACTAATTATTTTGCTCGAAATTGCTATATACTTATAGGTAATATTTTAGCACCTGGTTTTGGTATTTTATCTAACTATTTATCTATGTATAGAATGTGGTAAACAAGCCGCATTTAGACCCTATACGCTCGCATAGTGTGGCCTAATATTTATTAGTAAATAGTGAACCTTTATCACTAATTTATCTTATGGGTATCCCATAATTCTTAAAGACCGTATCTAATGCAAGGTCTGCGAGGTCTATCGTATTCATATCCTTTTTATAGGGAATATAAATAGCTTATTTTATTAAAAGGTTTATTATTATGAGGATTATATTATACACTATGTTTCTCCACCTCGAAGATAGTAAACCTATTATAAAGTCTAGCGAAACTACTTCAAAAGGTCTCATAAATATAGGTAATGACTCAAGTACTCTATATAGTTTATGTTATTTAACACTAATTCTCTGGTAAATATTATATATTCTAATATAGTCTTTAATATTATCCGTCATATTATACTAAAAGTACTTGTGATGGATAATATTTAAGATATATTTTATACTAAAATATCCCCCTAATGGGTTGTCATAATAAATACATAAGATCTTTTATTTTATCACTATATCTTAGGGTATATATATATAATCTTTGTACCTGAGTAAGCCATTTTTGCTTACTTTCCAAATTAATTATTTAGCTTGCGTACCCTCTATTATATTAAGTCTTTTATATTATATTTTAACGAAGGTATCCCTTATTTATTCTTTATATATAAGATTTATAAATAATATAGAAAGGGTGGTGTTATAGATTATCTCAAGTCGCATGGTAACTATAACCATGGCTTGCGGCACCAGGAGTTCTAGAATTCCTGTATCGCCGGTGGTGCGATCTCCGATTACACATACGCCTAGTATTGTATTAGTCTTTTTATCGATAATTATTAGTTTTATATTTTGGAGTCTAACTGTTGGCTCAGCCTGGAGTCCAATATACACTATTAACCCCCCGACTTTTGCGGGTTCCAGACTAAAATTTTTCTTTGCTAGTTCGGCAGTTACTCCTCGTAACAATTTCTTTTGTAGTGTAGGTAATAGTATCCATTCCTCTTTACTAATTATGTAGTCTGGACGATGACTTGGCGTATCTACAGAATTTTGTGATCCCGGGTAGTGTTTGATCACAAAGTCGAATATATTTAATTATTCTACCCATTTTATTTAATATCCTCTTAACTTTTTTATTATTAGGAAGTAGTGGAGGTTAGTATAGTTAAATAATATTATAATAAGGTACCTATTACCTTCTAGGTAATATCGCTATTATTTAAATACTTCAACTATTGCGAGTATTTCCCTATTATATATCTTATAGTTGCGCTTTATTGGTATTATTTTTTTTGACTAATAGGCTACTGGATATTACTACTGGTTATCCTCTTATAACTATATTAAGATTATAGATATAGCAAATCCTAATATATTGGGCTTTACCCAAATTTTATATTATAGATCGAAGTGTTAGAACAGGGGTACACTTATAAATAACCTCTTCAACTCTTGGAAAGCGGTTTTTATATTTTTAATTATTTCGAAATGTAATGTTTGAGCTTTCTACTTTTCTTTCCCCTTTTGTTGTTTTGTAGTTTTTATTTTTTTCTTTTTTTTATAGTGTATCTTTGTGTTATATATTATATTTAATAAGGGTGTATAAATATATAAAAACCCTTAAATAAACCTATAATAAAAATTCACAAATCCTAAGAATATTTGAATATCCCGTATACTTTATGGTTTTGGTTATAAAAGGATAGTTTTGATACGAGATTGCTTTATCTCTACTCCCTTTGGGCTGATAATATATCTTAGGAAATTTATAGTGTTTATTTTGAAAGCGCACTTGTTAAGCTTTGTATAAAGCTTGTATTGCCGTAATCTATTTAAGACTATTTGTATATAGTATATATACTCCTCTTTTAAATTTAAATAAATAAGGATATTATTTAAATAAATAATATAATATATATTTAATAAATTATTAAATATTCTATTAATATAAGCTTGAAATATTATAAGTATATTTGTTAAGCCGAAGGGCATAACTTAATATTTATAATAGCCATATTTGGTATAAAATATTATTTTCTATTTGTTACCCTTGTGAATACGAATATAATAATATGTATCTCTTAGGTTTAGTTATAAAAAAATTTTTGTATTTGAAAGATAGTTTAGTATTTCTCTGATTAACGGTAAGGGATAATGGTTCTTGATGGTTATTGTATTAATACCCCTATAATCGATACATAATTGTATAATTCTATTTTTCTTTAGGATAAAGAGGATAGGTATACTAATAGAACTTTTAAATAGTTTAATTTATTTTTTCTCAAATATAAATTTAATATATTCCCGAAGAATTTATAATTCTCGTTTTGACAATAAGTATAATAGTTTATAGGATAGCTATATCCCCGGGAATAAGTCGATCACATAGTTATACTTATTATTTTCTAGGAGTATCCTTATTTCCTTTTCCGAAAAAATATCTTTGAAGTCTTGAAACTCTTCAGGTAATATAAGCTTTATAATACTTGTGCTAAAAAAAATAATAGTTTTGTTATTTTATAGTGTTTATAGATAAATAATATATACTATGTATCCCTGAAGGATTTCTTCTATGTATATTACTATATTTAGTAATTTAACCTTTGGGTGTATTTTTATTGTATAATAAGACTATGTCTTCTTACTTTAATTTGGATTAAGATTAATTTCCTATAACTATGGGTATCTTAGTATAATATTATAGCCTTCGATATCTATAGCTTCGAAGCCGTGGGACTGTGTCTGTTTTATTTTATTATTATCTTTTATAATTATTTTTAGGATATGATATTTATATATGCTTATTTTATGGCCGTCTAGTACTTTTATTTGGTATGGTATACTTATTTTATTAGGTAAATATTCCTTGACTTATTATTAAGATATAAAATTATTTTCTACTCCCAAATCCATCAATATCTATATATTTATAGGATTTTATAAAGTTATAATTTTAATATAAAAAATAATTGCCATAAGGCTGCGTCTTTTGGAGTTAATTCCCAATGTTGCCGTAGCACTAAGTGCTAGGAGCTCTAGTTTTTTGCCAATGACCCTGTGTTTTTATCCTTCGACTTGTTATTTCTCGATAGGTAATTTTTTCTTATATAACTAGGTTTATTGCAAATATAGTATTGAATATCGTGTTTCTTATTTTGGCGATATTTCGTATTTTTTATTATTTATAATACCAGAAAGGATTTTTTATATAATTTATTCTTCCTAGATAAGTATTTGGATAAGTTATTTTTGGATTTTGTGTTTTATTTTGGGCTATTTTTTTTGCCTTTATATAATTTTTTATATTGCTGTAAGTTTAGTGTTTCTTGTTAGTTATAGATATTATTTTCTACTATTTGTAAATATATTACAAATTTAGGGTATATATTAAGTTTATAGCTATATTAATTTACCTCTATTCGTATAACCTTAAATATCTTAGCTTATAAGTATTTGATTTATTGTTGTTTTATATATTGTTCCGGAAGGTATACTTTGTAATAATTTATATAAATTATAAACTTTTATACCAATTATAAATACCATTATTATATACTAATAAATATTTGATATGCGTCGCATACAAGGTTTTTTAGGTTATTTAGTTATTGTAGTAAGAAGTCTTTAAACTTCTCCTATTTGAACTCTTAGTTTTATTTCTTTATTTTTAATTATATGTTTGACTATATAAGTAATAAGTTGTTATCTAGGTAACTAGCTACTTTGTTAATTTTATATATATTAAATTTAAATAAATAATTATATTATGTAAAGTATATCTTAAGGTGTGTTATAAATTTATTGTACTCTCGGGTACTTGTTTCTTTATATTATTTTTTTATTTTTATATATAGAGGTTATGGTATAGTTAGGTTATTTTTTAATAATGAATTTATTTTTGAAAGGTTGCCCCTTTAGTACTTCTTTCTTTTTGAAGTTATTACTTTAAGTAATATATTATATAATATAATAACTTATAATCCCTTTTATAAGAAGTTTATTATCGAAGTATCCTTAGACTTACTTTGACCTTTATTCCCTATAGGAATTTAAAGTATAATTTAGTGTAATATAGAAGTATCTGTGTGCTCTATATCTTCTTTATTTGTATTTGATGAATTATATTTATTTTAGTCTATATCCAGGAGTCTTTTTTTTTTTGGATATGTTTCTGGAGTTGTTGTAACTCCTTTTGTTGTTATAATTATAGTAGCTCTGCCTTTGTTGTTTTGAGTTAAGTTATAATATCTTTATTATCTATAATCCTTCCATTATCGATAGTTATAGAATTTGATAGGTATTTTTGTATTTTGATTTCTCTTTGAAATTTCTTTATAGTTGAGCCGGGGGATTATATTTCTCCTAATCCCTCCCTTTTTATAAGTTTTATTGGTAATTTTGTTATTATTTACTTTAATATTCGTATTATAATAATAGTTTTTTTTCGATTCTCCTAACTTTATTTTTGTGTTTTTGGAGATTCCTATGTTTTTTTTTATATTTTTTTTTTATATAGTAAGTTTAGTTTAAAGGTTATAGTAAACTTTATTTGAGGTCGGAGGTTATATTTTCCTAATACTATTTTATTAATATTAAGCTACCTCCTTTGATAATAAATAATTAAAATTATAAGGAATATTTAGGTAATATAATAAGTAATAGTATTATATTAAGACTAATCACTAGTCTCCTATAATATGTACTCCCGAGTACGATATTATGTAGTATGCTACTAAGTTATATAATTATATCTCGTACTCCTAAGCTATACCCCTTCGGGGTATGTACTAAAGTTTTATATATAGTAATATGGTATATGCCTTATATTAGTAAATTAATTTATATATGAGTTTTTTTCCCTTTATAATTAGTATTTTATAGTTATACTAGTTATATTTTAGTAATTTTATATTAATATTAAAGTTAAAGAAATTTTAAAGTTTTTTGTATTCCTTTGGAATATTTAGTTTTTACTACTTTATTACCTTTAATTTATATATTAAACTATATTTTTCGACTTTAGTTTATATATTTTTTAATATAGTTTTACCTTTTAATTTATTTTATAGAAAATTTTTAAAAGTTTTTATTTTTCTTAAATTTAAGGTTTTAGTTATTTTTTTTAACTTAGCTTTTTTGGTAGCTAACTTTTTTTTTTATTTTTAAGAATAGTTTTTGTAGTGTATAAGTATATTTATATTTGGTAAACTATATTTTATTTTTTATTTAGTTAATTTTTAAATTATATTTTTTAAGTTATAGTACTTTAAATACTATATTATATTTTTTTAACTTAATAATTTTAAGATTAATAAATTTTATATAATTTTTAATTATTATTAGTAAGTATTTTATTTTTTTAATAATAAGTCCTTTAAGGTTTTTATTATTTAATTTTATAACTTTAAATAAAACTTTATATATTTTTTATATATTTTAATTGTCTTAGTATTTTCTTAATATTTTATTTAGTTTATTTATAAGTTTAACTATTACCTTAATTATTTTATTTAATAGTATTATTTATTACCTTATAAGTTTTTTTATAATTTTTAATATATTTTATATTATTTATAAGTATTTATTAATTTCTTTATATATTTTTTAAGTTTTTTTTGGTAGCTTTAGTAATATTTGTTTAGTTTTTTTAATTTTTAAAAGTTATTTATTTTTGTTACTTAGTAAAGTTATTTTTAATACTTACTTAGTTTTTTTAATTTTTAGAAATTTTAATTTTTTATTTTTATTACTTAGTTAAGTTATTTATTTATATTATATTTATTTTTAACTTTTAAGTATATTATTATATTTTTTACTTTTGCTATTATTTTTTATAACTTTAAGTTATATTAATAATTTTTTAAGTTTTTTATATTATTTTATTATATATTTTTTTTTATTGTAATTAAAGTATTTATACTTTTTTTTTTTATTTTTTTTTTTTAAATTATATTATTAATTTATATATTATAGTATTTAATTTTATTAATTTAAGCTTATAAGGATTAAAAATTTTTTTTTTTTTTTAATAAGTTTATATTAGTAAAATTTTAAATTTCCTATATTTCTTTATTATTTAACTTATTATTGAGCTTTTTTTTTTATAAATTTAATTATTAATTTAAATAAATAATTTAATAAGCTTATTGATATTTTTTAGTTTATTTTACCTTGTGAATTTATTTTAAATATTTTCCTTAAGTTTTTATTTATAAATTATAATTTATATTTTATTATTTTATTTTAAATAAGCTATAATTTGTCGATATTTAAATATATAATTTTATATTATTTTTATATTTCTTAAATATTTAAGTTTTTATTTTATAATTTTAGTTTTATTAATAAATTTAAATATTTTCTTAAGTTATTTTTTAAACTTTATATATTTTTGGAAGATTTTCTTAGTAATTTTATTTTAATTTTTCTCTTTATTTTTTTTATTTTTTAAGATAAGTTTAATTTATTTAAAGGTTATTTTTTTATATAAAATATTATTATTATAATTTTAATTTTTAAGTTAGTAACTTTTATTATTTTAAAATAAAAGTTTAATTGTATTAAGAATATTTATAGCTTATATTACTTTTTATAAAATAAGTTTAGCTTTGGTGGTTTAATGTTTAGTTTTTTTAATTGTAATATAGTTTTTTATTGTTGTGTAGCTTTCGCTTTTTTTAATTGAATTATATATTTTTATAATTAACTTATTATTTTTATTAATTATTTATTAGTAGGTGTATTAAGTTTAGGTATTATTAGCTATATAGTTTGCTTAACTAGCTACTATTTATTATTACTAATAGTTAATATAGTAATTATTAATAATACTTAAACTTTTAATAATTAAAATTAAGGGTAATTATTATATTATACTATTATAAACTAACTATAAAGGGGCACAACTATAATACCCTAATAAAATAAAACTTTATAGCACAACATTAAGCTAAGTAAGCTAACAAAACTAGTTAAGCCAAATAAGCCAAATAAGCGAATTAGCCTAAGAAAGTTATATAAACAAAGGAAGTATATCCTTAGTAGTATACAAAGTTATAATAAATATACTAGGATAAATATACCAAAATAAATATATTACAATATATTTATTAGGGAAAATTTACCAAAGAAAATATATTAAAAAAGGATTAGATATATAAGGACACTTATTTCCACCTTATAGTTATATTTAGTTTTTTGTAATTATTGTATTTTTTAATTTAATACATTAAATTAATTACTACTATTTACTATAAGTTAGTAAGAAAATTACTACTATATATATATATAAAGTAGGCCCTACTTTTAACTTAATTATTATTTATTTTAGAGAAACCCCTTGTGTTATTAAATATAATAACTCTTCCACCAAAAGTACTTAATAGGTAATGTATTAAATATTATATAAAGATCCTCAAGGGACTATAAAATTACCAGACGAGAGTTAAGTTTAACTCGCTTAAACCTTCCCTAACTATAGTAGATAAAAATAATTAAGACCTAGATTTTAGGGCGTAATATATACCCTAAGATTTAAGTTTTAATTAATTTATTTATTATAGTTAGGGAAAGTTTAAGTAAGTTAAACTTAACTCTTATTTGGTAATTTTATAGTTCTTTAAGAATTTTTATATAGTATTTAATATACTACTTATTAAGTATTTTTAGTGGAAAAGTTATTATATTTAATAATACAAAGAGTTTCTCTAAAATAAATAATAATTAAGTTAAAAATAAGGCTTACTTTGTATATATATAATAGTAGTTTTCTTATTAACCTATAGTAAATAATAATAATTAATTTAATATATTAAATTAAAAAATATAATAATTATAAAAAATTAAATACAACTATAAGGTGGAAATAAGTGTCCTTATATATTTAATCCTTTTTTAGTATATTTTATTAGCTTTGGTATATTTTATTTTTTTAGTATATTTTACTAGCTTTGGTATATTTATTATTTTAATATATTTTTATTAATATTAAGGATATATTTCCTTTGTTTATATAATTTTTTTAGGTTGACTTCGCTTATTTAGCTCGCTTAGCTTAACTAGTTTTGTTGGCTTACTTAGCTTAATATTATATTGTAGAGTTTTATTTTATTAAGGTATTATAATTGTACCCTTTTATAGTTAGTTTATAATATTAATATTATACTATAAAGTTTTATCTTATTAAAGTATTATAGTTATACCTCTCTATAGTTAGTTTATAATAATAAAAAGTAAAATAATTTACAAAATTTAATATTATAAAAGCTTATTATAAATTAAAAATTAAAAAAAGCGACAAATAAAAAATAACATTTAAAACAAAGTAAAAACTATATAAATAACTCTTTATACTATTTAAACTTATAAATATAGTAATATTATTTTAGAAATATATTAATTTAATACTTAGGGAGTATTTATTTAATTTTATTATAATTTATTTAAATAATATTTTAATATTCTCTAAGAATTACAAAAAGTATATTAAATATATTAAGTTAATATTATAAAAATTTAAAATTACAAAGCTATAGCTAAAACTAAAAAAATATAAATTTTATATATAAAAAATAAATTTCCTAAAACACTAAATTACTATTAAAGAAATTTAAATAAATAAAGTAAAAATATAAATAATTTAAAATTAATTAAAACTTAAAAACCTTAAGAAGTTATAATTATTTATAAAAATAGTTAACTATTATAAATAATATATATAAAACTATATTAATATTATAAAACTTTTATTTTAATTACTTAAAAAAAAAATATTAATAAGTAAATAAATAAATAAAAGTAATAAAAGAAATTAAAATTAAAATAACAACTACACTAATATTATAATAACACAACCTAAAATTACTAATATTTATTAAAACTAATACATTAAACTATATAATTAAAGAAGTTATATATTAGCTAAAAGTAAATAAAAAATTACTACCAACAATATATTACTTAAGGACTATAATATTAATAAAATTAAATTATAAAATTTATAATAAGAAACTACTAGCTATAATAACAATATTTAAAATTTAAAGAATTTATCTTAAAGAAATAAAATATATAATTATAGTTACAATAAACTACAAGAATTTTACCTACTTTACAACAATTAAAGTATTAATATAAAAATAAGTTAAATAAGCAAAGGTACTATTAAAATATAATTTTATAATTAAGTATACTAATAGTGTAACAGTCCAAGAGGCAGTTTATTCAACTAGCTAAGATAACTTAACAAGTATTCTAAACATAAGGAAAGAAAGGAAAGAAACAGTAGTAACAGTATGCTAGGGACGCTTAGTATAGGGAATCTCCCCCCTTTACCCGAATAGGATCCGCATAGGATCCTAGGTCCAAGGATTCAGGAGCTCCGAGGTGGCGAGCTCAGAGGTTAGGTTTACCCTTAGGTCACGGGTCAAATTGGATGTTTTAAAGTGATATCAGGTTAAAGCAACACTAGCTGAGGGTGGCCGAAGCTCTATACCGGGCATAGCCCGTCACATTACCCCCCTCCTCTAGGAGGACTAGGTGATTCCCTCCCCTTCCGCAGGCGATATAGGATTATAAGCTAACTTATATTAATTTAGTGCAACTATATCCCGCAGGTTATCAAGTGGTTCCCATGTTGGACAAGCGTATCCTTTCCATTTCACTAGAGCTTTCAAACCCCCCCGGTGTAGGTGTTTCATCCTTAATATCTTTTCTACCTTATATTCCTCGACCCTATTAACTATTAGGGTTATTGGTTAAACATCATCTTAAACCTACAATAGTAAAGGGTCCTCAAGAACTCATCGGAGAAGTATAATATAAAAAATAGGGTGAATACCAAATAAGACATCCAGACAGCAAGCATAGGATCCAATCAGCTCCAAAATAGTATATTTAGTATTATTCTAGTTAAATTTTCGAGATAGCCGGTCTGTTTGTATATTCTTGAGCTTCAACCATACCTTATCCCTTATCCTGAATTATTCTGTCACCTACCGGTGGCAATTAATATTCCCCTCTTGGAGCTCCTGAATTGTTGTTATAGTAGCTTGAGCTATCTTAGTAACTTCTTTCAATTTAGAAATTAGGGCTTCTCCCTAAGTAATAAGAGAAAAACTAATATTATATTACAAAGGTTTAGATAAATCAACTAGATCAACTAAATCTATATAATATCCATACATGGCAAAGAAAGGACTTATTCCAGTAGAGGCAGTATCTTGGTTATTGATTGCTAGCATTGCCATAGGTAATAGCTCCACTTAATCCTCCTATTAATATATTGTATAGGCTATTAAATATATCTCCATAGTTTAATTTATTCACTCGGTAACTCTATCGGTTTTAGGATAATATATAATTAAAAGCCTTTGGGTAATTTGGAGTAATTAACATATCCTTTTCCACATAAGACTAATAAATTAAGGTCTTCGATCAGATACTATAACTTTAGGGGGACCATGATATTAAATGAAACACTGAATAAGCTTCTCTACAATATCTCTAGTGGTAATAGTTTTTATAAGTTCAAAAATCACTGTCTTAAACAGTTGGTCAGTGATAACCATGATATTGGTCATTCCTTCAGGTCCCGAAGGAGGTAGTTTAGTTATAAAATCCATTGATATCTCAGACCAAGGGTGTTCAGGGATAGGCAGAGGTTTAAATAGTCCTCGCCACTTCTCTCACTAAATATCTAATCTACCATAAACATTATAATTCCGAAGGAACTGCCTAATATCTTAACTAAGCCCTGGCCAGGTAAATTGCCTAGCAACTAGGTTCCGAGTCATATCTTGTCCAGGATACCCAAATAGATAGGAGTTATAGGTTTTCTGAATAATTCGGGTCCGCAGGGGTTCAAAATAAGGGATCCATATTCGATCCCTCCAACATAAGTGTTTCCTATTATTAATTGAATATTCAGATAGGGATATAAGTAATCCCCAATGCGGTGGAAGCTGCCGGTCCCCATTTAAAACTGCCTGCCGAATCAACCAATATCGCCGGTTTGCATTCAGGGTATTATTCCATAACTGGTGAAGGATTTCATCTACAAAAGGATTTTTAGGGGGGTTAGATCTATCCCCTAGGGGGTTATCGGTTTGACCCTGATCTCCCCCTACAACAAATCCAGCTCCAACGCTTACTGGTTCAGCTGAATTAGGGTTTTCTGAATCCCCTATGGGATTCAATGTTGCTGTATGCTTCCCAATAGATTTCAGCAGTTGGAAATGCCTCCCTGCTAGATGGGAATCCTCTAGGTCCCTAGGCATATCCTGCTCCCGCCGAGATAGAGTATCAGGGACTATAGCTTCCTTGCCAGCTCGAAACTTTAAGTTGAAGCTATACCTTGCTAAAACCTCTGCCCAACAGACCTGTCGTTCACTAAGCTTCTGCTTTTTCATAAAGAATTCAAGGTTCTTATAATTAATCAAAATATCAAAGCCAGAGACACTACGAAGTTCACTATCCTATTGCTCTAGGCAGCGTATAATAGCAAGGAGCTCCTTGTTATAAATAAGATAGTTATACTCTGCAGGAGTATTCTTCTTTGAAAAGAATACAACTAGTTTTAGTATCCCTTTATTATTGTATTGAGATAGAGCTCCTCCAATAGTATATCTTGAAGAATCTATCTCTAGGATAGTTCGGCGATCAGGATCCTATTAGGCTAAAACTGGTATATTAATAAACATGGTCTTCAAGGTCTGAAATACTTTCTCGCATACAAGAGACTATTTAAATGGGGTATCCTTCCTAATTAATACAGTGAGTGGTATTGTAATATCTGAAAACCTAGGGATAAAGTCCCTGTAGTAATTTGCAAACTCAATAAACCCACATACCCCTTTCACTGTCCTTGGTTATTTCCAGGATTTAATAGTTTTGATCTTTTTAGGGTCAATATAAATACTAACTCCAGCTTCCACTATATAACTAAGATATTTAACGCTCTGAGCTTTAAATTTATATTTATCAATATCTATATATAACCCAATATCTAATAGTCTCCGAAGGACTAGTTTTACCTTCCTTTTATAGTCTTTCAGGGTCTTATTAAAATATATTAAAATATTATTAATATAGGCTGAAGTAAATTTATCGAGGTATTCCCTTAGAATACTATTTATATAGTATTGAAAGGTAGCAGGTGCTCTAGTTAGTCCAAAGGGGGTGACTAACTATTTATATAATCTATATCGAGTTCGGAAAGTAGTCTTCTATTCATCTCCTTCCTTAATACGGATTTTATGAAAAGTGGTAATAATATTAAGCTTAGTAAATTACCTAGCTTTTAATAGAGAATACAGAGTTTCCTTGATCAAAGGGAATGGATATCTATCCTTTTAGGTGATAGTATTCAAAGTTCGATAATCCATACAGAATCAAAGCCCTCCACTTGGTTTAGAGATAAATAAAATGGGTGCTGAAGCTAGTGAATTGCTAGCCCAAATAAAATTCTTCTGTAGGAGCTCAATAAGGGTTTTCCGAAGGATTAATAATTCCTCTCGGGTCATTCCATATAGAGGTCCCTATAGGATGACCTTATCAACTCTTAAATTATCCTTTTTAAGGACTATCTTATAATCTACCCTTAGGCGGTGTTCAGGTAATCGATCTGAATCCTTTCGGCTGAATAGGGGTAGAAACTTATGGTAGTAGACTGGTAGTTTCTTCCTCGGATCTGAATGTTTCTTAGGCATTAGAGCTCGGTTGATATTAGCTAGGCTAATTGCAAAAACCCTAGTCAATTCTTTCATTTTTAAAGCTCGGAGGATTAGGGTAGTAAAAGTTGAACCTATTTACTATTCTAGGGGATATGGGGTATCTTCCCCTAGTTCCCTAGCTTTAACATCTAGTTCAGATGTCCCTATATATAACTTCTTCTCTGCAAGGTAAAGGATAACCTTTTCGGATTCCATCTATGGATATCCAAATATAATATTATCCTCCTAGTCTGGGAGGATATAAAAATAGACCCTTTGCTACTTATGGCTATCGATATTAATATTGGCATATGTGATATGGGTAATGGCATTTCTTTTTAATTCAGTGACTGAGCGGAGGTCTCGGGGTTTTTCTAATCGAATACACAGTAACCTAGCTCGTTTGGCAAAAGAATAGCTGACTATAGTATAGGATAGGCATCCTGAATCAACATAGGCTTTGGTATAGATGTTCCCATTGAATCCTATATTAATATACATGCCATTCGAATGCATATGCTCCCTTGCTTCCTTTTATTCAAGTTTTAGTTGCTTTTGTTGCTCTTGATAATGGTTTTTGGTAGGAGTTATTCTTTTCCCGATTTAACAGAGTTATAGTTAGAGGTATTGTCCTCAGTGCCCCCTTTGGCTTTAGGTTTAGCTTGGGCAAGCTTTATCTTTTTCAAATCCTTCCTTGCGGGATCTTTCTTTAGTTCTTTATAATAGGGGGTAATATAACCTAGTTTGCCATAGTTGAAGCAGAGACCCTTTTCTTTTCGTCGGTTCCATTCAGCTTTATCAAGTCGGGGTATTCGTTTCGAACTGATTTTACTAGTTTTCTCCTAGTCCATGGGTTCTAAGGTGTCCGTGGTTTGGTTAGTTGGTCTAGGACTAGGGGTCCTGGTTCGGAATCGATTCCCTTTTCCCTTAATACATCGTTTTCACTCTTTAATTTGGGATCCGAAGGTAATTAAGAGTTGAATATATTCCTTGTAGGTAATAGGGATATTTACACAGCTATCCACTTTATCCATTATAGTATCATTAAGGGTCCCTTCTAGGTAGTTGATTCGGACCTCTTCTGCCTATCTAGATCCCCCACTATCAGCCAACTCTTTCTCAAACCGAGGGAGAAATAAAGCAAAACTTTTATTTTCCTTTTGATGGAGATGGCGGAGACATCCTAGAGCTCTGGCTTTGGCATTTAGGTCCCTATAATATTTATCCAGGTATTTCAAATAAGTATTAGGGTCGTATTCCCCATTAGCCTTTTGCTTTTCCACATAGGATACTATTATTCCTTAAGGACCTTGCTCCAACCGCGAGTATATATATAGGAACTGACTCTTAGGCGACCCAATCGCATCTCCATCGACCTGCAGCTTGTTCTGTATTTCAGTATGCCACAGGGGGAAGATTGTTCGGGAACCATTAAATCTCAATGGGTCCGGTATGGTTGGTTATTTCTTTTACGGGGCTGGTTCAGCAACGGTAAGATTCGAAAGGTTCGCAGGGGGAGGAGGAGCCGCAACGGCGGCAGCGGTTACAGCAGTTTGGGCTTCTACCTGGGCTATTCATCTGTTTAGCTGGTGAAGCACCTGAATAATCTCCTATATAAGATCCGGTTCGGGAATCTACTGAGGAGTCTATAGAGGTCCCTGTTGAGGATTCTATATAGGTATCTGCTGCAGGTCCCGCTGACTAGTATAGAACTCATCTATGGTATCTCAAATTAGGGATTCCCCGCCTCCCAAAAGGCCTCACAAATTAAGGATTTCTCGCCTCCTGTTGGGTATCTCAAAGATCTTATAAAAACTTATTAGTCAGAGACCTAACCAACTAGAATATCTAACCTAATTAGTTCCTCGCTCCCCTCAATATCCTCTGAGGCTGGAGACTTCTGAAGGGATATTTAGAATAATGTAATGGTCCAAGAGGCAGTTTATTCAATTAGCTAGGACGACTCAACGAGTCTTCTAAACATCAGGAAAGAAAGGAAAGAAACAGCAATAACAGCATGCTAGAGACGCTTAGTATAGGGAATCCCCCCCCCCTTACCCGAATAGGATCCGCATAGGATCCTAGGTCCAAGGATTCAGGAGCTCCGA
>QEIL01000243.1:0-21640 GCA_003116535.1 Paecilomyces niveus | reverse complement strand
GGCTATGCCCGGTATAGAGCTTCGGCCACCCTCAGCTAGCGTTGCTCTAACCTGATGTTGCTTTAAAACATCGGATGAAAGGACTTGGCATTCATCCGATCTGACCCGTGACCCAAGGGTAAATCTGACCTCTGAGCTCGCCACCTCGGAGCTCCTGAATCCTAGGACCTAGGATCCTATGCGGATCTTATTCGGGTAAAAGGGGGGGGGATTCCCTATACTAAGCGTTCTCTAGCATGCTGTTATTGCTGTTTCTTTCCTTTCTTTCCTGTTTAGAATACTCGTTGAGTCGTCCTAGCTAGTTGAATAAACTGCCTCTTGGACCGTTACATGGATTATGAATGTACAGTACAATATATAAGCTTCCTTTTTCCAGGAATCCTACCATTCACAACGCATCACTTGGAACGTGGTTTGCCAGCCTTCCGCGCACGATCCTTGGTCTCCGTTGCCGCTATAACAGGTAGCATCCCGATATCCATCACACACAAATGTGCCCACTTTCTGATCGATCTGGCCAGTTGGCAAATCTGTACCCTTATAAGTACATGTGGAACCAAACGCTTTGAAGCCTCCAGTTCCATCACTCATCCCTTCATAGGCACCATCAGTCTTCACAAAGTCAGGTGTTTCAATTTCAGGGCATTCGTCGCCACCGCCACTTTCGTTTTCGTAGTACTGATACAGGTCCCATTCACCAGTATCCGTATGCTCATCGTGATAATAGCTGATGATGATGCGTCCAGCATAGGGCCCGTTGGTTGGAGCGGCGCCGGTCGGGGTGGCTGTAGCCGTTGTCAGTCCGCTGATGACGGTCAGTGTTCCGAACATCGAGGAGAGTTCGGAGTCAAGCGAGATAGCAAGGCTGACGTCCACATCAGGCTCCAGCGTCACTTCTGGCCACTGTTCCATGGTGATAGCGACACCCGGTGCGGGCGTGCCGACTTGCTTAGTCGATGTCGCCGTTACAGAGCACCCAGTCGTTGTGGAGCAATCGAAATCGCACCCGGACCCTACGACGCAGACAGTAGAGCAGACTTGCGCCGTTTCGGTACTGCAATCCTCCTCGTCCGAGCCATCAGAGCCACTACCACCTCCGCCACTGACTGTATCGCTCCAGTCAGGAGGACAAAGTAGACAGGGTCCCTTGCAAAATGGAGCACACGGGTGACCAGCGCCCTTGCTACCCTTACTGGTGGAAGGTGTAGGAGTCCCAGAGGACCAAGTGGTGGTGGCTGTATTGAGACGAGTGTCCTTTACAGTCTGAGACCATGGGTACGGGGGTGGCGTGAAGGTGGTAGTAGTCCTTGTCGCGGTGGGAGCTGATCCGAAAGGAGGCAACACGTACACCATATGGGGCAAAGTGATACTACTGGTCATCTCCACGGTTGAAGGTTCAGTCTGACTGGCATTGATCGATATTCCCCACACGGGAATCTCCGTGATTACGGCTATGATTGAGAGTCAGTTGGGAAGAATTTCTTGGATAGGGAAAGTGGTGACATACAAGTTGGGAAAGAGACGACAATGGTGATCGTGGTCATCTCGTATCCATGGTAAGTTGTTGTCATCCCGTTCTCGCCGGTCGTAGTTCTAGTTGTCAGGTGACTTTGCTCAACTGGAGTGGTCCAGGGAGGAATCAAGATGGTCGATGGGATCTTAAGAGGCAGTGGCGGCAAAATCAAGGAGCATGGAGGCTGGCATTGAAGCACTGGCGAAGGCTCATCCCAGATCGACGGCGCGATATAAACGTCACCATCTCCAGACCCTGAACCAGACCCCGATCCGTTGGAGCCTCCAGTATGCGACGTACATGCGCCTTCGGGGCAGTACCCACGCTGACAGGTGTATGCACACAGGGGACCGTAGATAGTGGCGTCCTGTCCAGGGCCAGCCTCTCCAGTGACGTCCGTGATAGGATCCATGACATTGACTGCTCCCTGGCCTGTACAGGTACAAGCATTCATCGGGCAAAAGCCATGGGTACAGCTGAAGTCACAGAGGCCAGCCAAGTTGCCGTCGCCCGTTCCTGCAGTGCAGGCTGGGGGAAGGAACGGCGAGACTGAGGGCGTAGACAAGGGGACCTCCTCAGTTCCACAGGCTGAAGGTGGGCAGAAGCCAAGATTGCAGTCAAAGCTGCATAGTCCACTATAGCTAGCATCCTCACCTGCAATGGGATAACCCACCACACCGGTAGAGTTGGGCTCTTCGTGGCCGATTCCCATCTCCGTACACGTACAGGCTCCCAGAGGACAGTAGCCGTACGTGCAAGAGAACTCACAGAGACCAGCAAAGTTGTAGGCGCCTGTACCGTTCATACACTTCTGCTCGGAAAGGAGGAGCTCTGGTCTGGCAGACATTTTGGTGCCCGTTGCGGCATTGCCGACCCAAGCATTCCAGTTCTGGATTCCATTAGGGCAGCTTGCTGAGATGGGCTTGCCCTCGATAGTTGCGATCACCTTATTGTCGCGGAGCAGCGACACGGTCACTGGCCCCGTGCGACCATCAAAGGTCACACTGCCATGGTAGACTCCAACATCACCATCTGGGACTGAAGACCAGGCGACAGTCTCAGCTGACCCTCCAATTGAAACCACAGCTCCGGAAAATGAGCCAAGCACAGCAGAGAAGAAGACGCGATCCTGAGCCATCTCGGCAGGCGGGAATTCAATCTGTAATTGCGACGCAGTATTACCGCTGGTGCCTCCACTGCCACAGGCCGCCGCAGGGGTCAATCGATACCAAGCCACGATGATCTCTTCAGTGACCTCGGCAGTTCCCTTTTTGTACATGTCGATCCAGAATGGTAAGGTAGCGCGCCAGCCATCATGGGGCATATCGGTCACGTAATTGAATGGTGCTTCTCCAATCTCAAACGCTTCCATAGCTTTGTCATAGAGTGGTCCAATGTAATGAGACTCGCCATAGTCATTCCATGAGATAATCTCGACGAACTGCGGTTGGACATAGAGCACCTCTTGCCAGCGGTCATGCCACAGGTGGTCTCCTCGCCACATCCAGTTTTTCTTGTACCCAGGCAGATTGGTAAAAAACCATGGAGAAACGGGCATCATGTACGGCAGTCCGACCAAATATTGAATATAAGAGGCATCAATATAGGTGTTCATGTCCTCAGAGCCCCAAGGCCAACCGGCCCAGCTGAAAAGACCATCCACCACTCCTGTTTCCACAGCGGGCTTAGCTCCCAAGGACGACCAACTTGGAATGAAAAAGCACCCGGTGGCAGACTTAATGGAAGGCCAATCGTCAGCTCGACCTGGTCCTTCGAACGTGGAGACAAAGGCTTGTCCATTATAAAAAAAATAGGAAGAGTGAGCGCTGTACTGATTGATCAGATTGATGACATCAGTCTTCGGCCAGTTTCCATTTCCAGCATAATCAAAGGAGAAGAAAAGCTTGAAGCCAACTAAGTCCGCCGCTGCGAAAGCAGCAGGGAGAGCCTTCATATTTGTCGGGTCATTATAGGCCATATTTAGTGCAAAGGCATCAATATGGGCATCCTGTGCCAATTTCATGTCGTTCGTCCAGTCATCGGACGTGTAGTTGGCTGCATTGGTCACCTAAACGCACCGTTAACAACTTTTGAGAAACTTAAATTGGTAAGAAGTCAATATTTACCATGAAATGTGCAAAGACAGCCGCTCCCTGCACTCGGCAGGCGAGCAGAAGAACCGTGATCCAAGCCAGGAAGGAATCCATAGCTGGCATTGAGGCAGTGAACACAAAGTTGTTAGAGGTAAGGTTCAATTTCCCTCGATACCGCTCGCCTTTTGATGTAAAGACCGAGAACCCTTTTCGAAGGCACGCTTGCTGACCGAGGCGAGGCTGAGACAATTCTTTTTAGTCCGCGCCGAAGTCCGATTCTAATATCGCATTTTGGGTGATTTCGAACTTCGGGCATGACTGTTTTATCCACCTCCGAGCCTTTAAAAGTGACTTATTTCTAAATTGTAGTGTAACACCGTCGCGGAGATTTCTTAGTGTTCCGGGGCCCATTCGGTAAATGAGGTCGATAAATTAAGTGGACCATCTAGTTCGCAACTAGCGTAGAACGTCCGTTTAGTGCGAACACCCATGTATCGGCGCTTGGCATACAGCGGTGATAACTCTCATCTATACCGCTAACATTTCGAGTTGGAATTTTCATCGCGCTAGCGAAGTAAACTCCATTAATCAAACGTTCTTGAGAAGCGGTAACTTTGCCGAGCAAGGTGGGATTTAATTGTCAAATATCTATCCCAAGATTATTAGGGCAGATTGTAAGTAAATTGCCTTCATTCTTTAATAAGTAGCGACTTCAATAATCTATATACCAAACTCAAAACAGAGAGGCATCCCTGAAATCTTCTTCATTCATCTTCAATGTCAACCAAGCAGAGACTTTAGCATATTCCCAACACATAGAGACTTCCTCGATTCACCTCCTCCCAATAATGATTTGTTAGTGGTGGCGTTTATATCCTTGACGGAGCTTTTCGCGCCTCGCATGGGGCTTAAGAGATAAGTTTTCTATTAGCCGTAACTCTAAGTGGAGGCATATTGAAGGAGGGGAAGCGTACCAAGGTAACAGTCTCCATAGTGACCGGAGTACTACTCGCAACAAAATGGGATAATACACTGGGAGTAGGAGCCAGCCGAGTTCCGTTGACGGGATTAGGACCGCATCCGCCAAAAGTGAAGCCAGTGTTGTCCGAAGTGCTCAAGGCCGTGGTGCGGTGAAGGTCACACTGGCTTGATTGGCCAACATAGACCCAAGCTTGGCATGCTTGAACCTTTCCACACCAGTTTTGACAATCGGTGGCCGTGGCAAGCTCGAAACTGAAGGTGATGGGGGCGTTGCTGAAGTAAGCGATTGTTTCATTATAAACAGAGGTTTGACAATCAGACAAGGCTTCGACATTCGCCAAAGCCAAAGAAGCCATGAGAATGAATGAGCGGATAGAAGTCATCATATCAACAATAGCACTAAAGGAGGATAGGGAATGTGTGGCCAGATCAATCATGGACGATGTTGAGAGTATATGCAAAACTTCTTATACAGAGTCTAGATCCCAAATTCGGCTAGTTTTGAACCCATCGAGCGGCAACTCCGAGATCAATTCCTAGTCCTATGGTGTTTAGATCGAATGTCAGAAAACAGCCTCCCGATACCTGTCTAGTATTGACTTAGTTAGAGAACGGGCGATGTCACTATTTACTCCGGTAGCTTGGCGTCTTATCAGGCAAATTACTCTGTATATTTGAATAGACCGGACTCAAATCGACCTATGGGTCGCTTCAGCCACTTTATGAACCCTAAGTATCTCATAAAAATTCTGTAATTATTTTGAGTAGTCTTCCCAGGATTGAGCCATTTACGTTCACTTCAGCGAATTCTTTTGAGACCTCCAAACTGTTCTCAATATTTTAGTATATTATACTCGTATAATAGTGTACAACCAGTTCTCAAATAATTAAATTGATATACGCTGATATCCGTAGACTTGGAAAATCACATCGTGATAGAGGGTACAAAATGAAGTGATTCATAAGGAATCTTTTCCTATAATCTTGTCATAGCATAGGGATAATAAAACTCCAACCTTTGCGAACGGGGAATGAATCCAGATCGCTTATCGGGAAGTCAACTTCCAGCCCAACATGACCCACTGTAGCTTTAGGAACCCACGATGGCAGCAGCCGACTCTGCCCTAATCGGTAATGGAAGGTTTACTGTAGCGATATCTGTTCAATTGACCTAGAAGAAAGAGGAAGGTACAATCCCATAGGTTAATCCGCTATCTGGAAGTCAGCCCCCCTTCATGGCCCAGGCGAGTGTTCCCACAAGTCCCGTATCTCTAACAGTGATAGCAACCAAAGAAATTACATATGAGTTCTATGTAACAAAGGCAATGGTGAGCCAACGGATGGGGCTATTGATAGTGCGGAGGTAATAATCTTTCCATATTCAGGGGCCCAATCGTCCTAAAATGACCGTTGCGACATATTCCCGCTGGGTTAGCATTTCTAAGCCTCCTGATAGGACATCGTCACATCGATCTGGCTGGGTGCCTAGAATACTCGGGGAACCCGGGTCTCGAACCGACTCCTAACATGCATTCTCCGGAGGAGAATGTAACCATACATGGTTGCTAAGATGGTGTGCACGACCTTAGTGGGGTTGTCTGAAAAAAAAAAAAAAATCACAATTGCCCCCACGAGGTGTCAAAACTCAACACCGGCAATATCTCAAGGTGGAGTCGGGGTTGCTCTAACGCCGCAAACATGAACCCTGCGTAATGCCACAGTTACAGCACTACTCATTAAGTCATCGGATGTCCCGGACATCATACTGTGGAGAAGTGGTAAGCATCCTAAATTCGGCCAATGTAGTCTTGGTTTCCACTTAGTAATAGTTCTGACAGCGACTGACTACCAAGAGCCACATCCTAGGCTCGAATCTCCTGGAGCCGCTGTTACGGACTTCATATTCATACATACTCAATAGATACTCTTCCTCTGCCTGCTATATATCTTTCTCATACACCCAAGACTATTATTTTGGGGGAGATAATAAACGAAAGTAAAGAACATAGTAGATCTGGCTTTACTTATTGTGACCTCGTCCCATACTTTCTCTGAGGAGGAGTGATATCGATTCCCATCATGGGTTAGTGTGGGCCTATCAGCCGAGCAACAAACACGGACAGCAGAGTGGCGAGACCGATCTACTTTAGATCTTTAGACCTAAGCTCCAGTACGGCGTGTATTGCTGCTAGGCTGGAAGGCATTCATCTAGGTTTTCCTCCAGATCTCCTGAAAGTCGGTATATGCCCAACTTTCAGAGGCTTGATAGCTCGAGGCTGTAAAGACTCTGTTCTTCTTCGAGTCGGCCCGCCTTGTTGTTTAACTCTCGGCCAACCATCTCCATGTCTATCAGCATTTCTTCTTTGCTGCCTATATATCCCACTTGTTGATGGTCTCCTATCCTCATTCTCTTAGTTGAAATATAGCGCAGATAGTGAAAGCCCACATTCACATTTATTAGAAGAATTAGGCACCTATGTTGGAGCATTAATAAGATTAAATTTGCCTGGCTTGGCGGTCATGCGGCCCTTGCGACAAGCATTGGGCGGAGCTCGGCTAAAGCTCGCCAATTCAGGGAATAAAAGCTAAGAAAATGAGAAAGCTTCTTACTGGAAGAAGAATTTAGGCTACGACTTTTGTGGTTAGAGGAAAGCTTCGCAATATGACCAAAGTGTTTCTGAGGCTGTTTTGTGAATAACCCCCTCCTGCCAAGGCTGCCAAGACTGACGGGGTCGGAGGAGGTTCTCTTCTAGTTCTGTTATGCTTAGCGGACCGGCAGAAATGGCCCGTTGTCCGTTGTTCTCCTATTGTACCGGCACTTTTATCGGGACTATCTCCGTATTGCGTCTAGATATCCTATAATACAATCACACAACCACGGTACCAATAGTACCGGATGTCGTAGCAATTTGACCCTTATCTCTGACCTCCTGTTGTCTAATTCTCGACTAGAAACATCTACAGCGGTTGCCATAATTCGGGTGGTTCGTTTCCACGAGCACAATACACCGGATATATCCTTTAGTCAACTGTAAGATGGCAGATAATCTATTTGGGTGCAGCCCGGTAAAGAATAGATCACAAAGCTCGACTCTTTTCCCCACCGAAATTACCGAGATGGTATTCTAGCCTTCATAGGCGACACCTTTGACACGCTGATGCAAGATAGAATGCCAGCAAGGCTCGGAGTATCCACGTGCTCAGTCCCGAGACTTCACAAAATGCCGTGCCACATGGCCTGCTTCGAGGCATGTATAATCATACTTGCCAAACATCCAACAAAGGAAACGAGCATCCGACTCTGTAAGGTATCATAGCTGACTGGGTTCTAGATTGACATGAAACAGACGCATGGCAAGGACCCTGTGCAGCACAGACCAGAGGTGTCGGGGCCGCTCAAATCGTGCAATTCATAGGCCCTCGCTTTCTTACATCCCACATCCCATGCCCAGAGGAACTACAGAGCCCCATAGTTCCTGCGCTTCAACCGCACACTATACTCGGATAGACCAGTGAATAGCCTGCAGCTGAACCACTGCTCGTTCCTGTTTGAAATGCACGAGCGCGCTAATGAAAAAAAAAAGGATCAGACGGTGTACATCGGAGACACCGAGGTTCGTTCAAACTTGTGGTGCTGACAGAGTTCACGTACCTACTGGACTGAGCAATGGCTAGCTGATAAATAATGGATACAGAACCTCCATCGAGTTTCTCATCTGATCCAATCACCTGTCTGAGACGGTAATCACGAAAAGAGAAAAACGCTACATTCTTAGATGAGCGCCGCACCCCAATCATGCGGCGCAGCTTAATCGGGCAACAACCTAAAGTAGTAGAGTACTGGTATATAATTACCTGACTAGCGCAAATCACACGCGCGAGAAAATCGCGAACTACTAACCTCACTACTGCGTCTTGCGCGTGGTATCACCGACCTAGTCAAAACTATCACTAGTCTTCTTGTTTGGCGTACTGTCGGATCCGAAAACAAATTCTTCCTGTTCAAGTGGATCCTAAGTTCGGCTATGACTGTACGCCCAATATCGTGCCAATTCTAGAGTCTGAATATGAGCGATCAGAGATATTTCGGACGCCAGCATGAATTAAGGTCATAAGGAGATTGACACTTGGTGGCAAAAAATGATTGATATTGATGCCTTCGATCTAATCCTACACCTCTAACATCGCTGCGTATTCCATTCTTTGCCAAGAGACTGCAGAAGTCTACGGTAGCAATCTACGGATTTCCTCGACAAGGGTTACAACTAGCAACGTAGTAATCTCCGACCTTTTCCTTTTACCCCATCCGAACATGGCGCCTTTGCGAACTAGAACGACCCACCAAAGCCTTGTAATTTGGTCTAATATTCTAATACAAGGCCTTGGGAGGTTTGTCTCGGTCAAAATCCACATGCGTCTTCCTGAACGAGGGCGTACTCGGGACGCCCGAATCTGGTGGATTTAAAGACATACATAAAGATACTTTCCGCGTACATCACTGATCGAGTTGTTAGCTGCTCTCTGTGTCGTTTGTTCCAGGGCTGGACATGGTTGATTGATCATGTATTCTCAACTACTTGTCATTTTTTGGCTGTTTTTGGTGCCAGCTCTCTCCGCCGATTCAACGATTGAATCACTATTCACGGTCAAAAAGGACACAGACGGACTGGGCGGCTGTGCCTCGTATCTCCCAGATCCACTCGAAACATATCTATCTGAGGCCAAAGATCTGGTCAATGCCGGCCTGCAGGTACTTGCCGACGCAAATAATCCTTCCGCTGCGGAGTATAATGTTGCCAGACGGTATCTCTGGACCTACTTCAGGGCCACAAATGATGTCGAAGCAATGGATCTTGTGAAGAGTAAGAATCACCCAGCTACCCCCTTTCCCGAATCAGGCTGCTGATTGTGTTCAAGATTCTTTAGTGAAAGTGAAGAATTTTCTGGACGGCGAATGGCCCACAGAGACCCCGCGTCTATACTGCAATGATCAATGGCTCACAAAGCTTTCGCGGTTGGACGAGGCTTGGGATACAGAAAAACACGAAACCCTAATGAAACAAGAGTCAGATGGGAGTTATGTTCCTATGTCAATCGAGGAAGTCGACGACTATAGGGAGTTCCTTTGGGAGGAAAATTTAAACGGTATGTGGTCAAGAAATAAGAACATACCATATTGGTCGGATGATTTGGGAGAGTATATTTTTGATTTACCCTATGGGTCCAAGACTTACTGCACCATTTCCAAATGGAATCTGGCAGCGACACAGCAACAAACCATTCCAAATACGGTCACTTTGTGCCCCAACAGCTTCTCAAATACTCGAGCAGTTGACGGACTTGGGTCTGCAGCGCCCCAACAAGGCCTGCCGATCATGAAAATTCTCCCCCGGAGTGCGACTATCTATCATGAACTGTTCCATCTTACGATTGGGAATGACTGGACCCCTGATATAACATGTGAGTTCTAGAGAACTTACGGATAGATCAAACTTCTCCCTTGCTAATGGTTATTAAAGATAAGTGGACCGACCAGGAACATCTCCTCAGAAATTCCCCCAATACCATACCTAAGGATTACAACGAAGACTACACGCACCTCTTCCGCCGTAATCCTGAGACATATGTCTTCTTCAGCGTGGGCTACTGGTACTTTCAGCAGACACGGTGGACTACTGCGGCAAATCAGAGATGGAGCTTTCATTCAGGCGTTGCCGAAATGGTCTCGATCTAGCGCAAGGCATTTGGAAGAGGGGATTTACAAGGATATCCAGGAGAATAATGAGATCGGTAGTCATAAATATTCAAATATACAACATTTAATCCATAAATAAGAGTGAGAAAAGGAAAAGCCTGGCAGTATTCACAGGCGAGGCAGCTGCTGAAAATGATAGAATTCTCCTTTCCATTCCATTGGGCGGACATCTTCAAGAAACTGACTAAATCTTTCCATTATAGTCTCGTGGTTAATAGTCCTGTATCTCCACTCCGCCGCCTTTTCATTCCTCCAGAAATGCGGCCATAGCAGCAATTGGACTTTTTGACCATGCAAATATTCCGTCTGAGTAGCCCATAACTTAACTGGAAGGCATCTTTGTAGTAATCGATTTTGTGGAATACTGAAACCCATAGCTGGCGGGCGAATACCCCTGAGTTTTGAAACCTGGGCCTGTTGGTCTTGGGTCATAGGTGCTGGAAAGTAGACCCAAAATAATTGAATGAATGATTTTGGCAACAGGCCAAACCAATTTTCATGGCCATAAATAGTCTCATGAGAGGCGAGTGGTACGATTCCACCAATTGAAAGATTCTCCCTATAGAGTTGAGCAGAGGGTGAGGTCGTAAAATCCCTGAATTCCGAGGTAGTATACCATACTGAGTAGAGATATAGATTAGTATACCAATATTCGTAATAAATATCATATTAAAGTTATGACTTGCGTGTTGCCAAAATGATTATATCTGGACGATCCTGCGCTCTTGCCCAAACTGTTTGCATGTGGCCTACAGTGTAGACTAATGGCTGAAAATATCCAGCCCACTGTTCAGTATCAAGCTCCTGTCCGGGAGGAACCCGGAGCTCGGTCCACACAACAATCCTTGGGTCATTGGCATCATTAATCAACGATTTTGTTCGCCTGTCATACTCCATGGAGAAACTTTGGTGGAAGAGATAGGGGATATAAAGAATTAGGAATTCTGCCGGACCAGTCCTCGTTTGGAGTTATATATAGACCCAGCTTTGCATCACGTGACTATAATGTGTGGGTCTGGGTCCCATAGAGGGTCTCCCTAGCCAAGAGCTAGGTGCTCACGTGATCAAGGGATAGATCCGGATAGTTCAGCTCCTTCCTAGTTTAGTCTAGCTTAACTTAGTCAGTAGCACGCAGATAGCTTCCCCTTCCAGGGGCTTCTAGCTAGAGCAATCAACTCAGCGAGTTCAACCCCATCAACAGGTTATGAGCCCTCTCGCTCGTTCCTAGGCTAGGATAGGATAAAAGCGACCTAGCTAGGCAATTACTTGATTCAAATATTGAAGCGATCAAGGGAAATAGGAGCGCAGCGAGCTAATTGATAGCTACACATGCTGTTGCCTAATAGGGACGAGCTAGATGATATTATAGCACACAGTTATCTAGCACACAGCCATCATCTAGATATATCAATCGATATCCTTCCCCTAAATACAGGAAAAGGGGTTGAACTTAGTGGTGTTGTAAGCGGCTAGCACCCACGTGATTCCGCATATTTCCATATCAAATATCATATTGAATTTGACCGAAATCGAAATCCAAAAAGATCTCCCCAAAACGGGACGAAGCAAACCAACACAAACAACTCAGAACCAGATTAAACGCCGAATAGAGCGAACAAAAGCCGATATCAATAAAAAAAATTGAAGGTCTTCCAGCGGCAGGAAGAACCCAAGCATCCAGATTACCAGCAAGGGACAGATTACCAGCAAGGGACAGATTACCAGAAAGAATTCAACCAATAATGGTGCTTACCGGCCGAGATAACTACGAATATTGGGCCTACGTTGCCAGGAGTCAACTGGATCTCTACTATTTGACTGATTTGATCACAGAACTACCCAGACCGGCAGAAAATCATAAAAGATACGAAGATTGGCGCACAATGTCAATGGCCATCAAAAACTGGCTGATCACCGTCATCGACCCATCCATCTTAAAATCTCTAAGGGTTTATAGCAGTAGCACACAGTATGCGAATAAATGCTGGAGAGCAATTGAAGTAATAATCAACGGCTAAGGATTAACCCAAACCGATTAATATGGCGAAGAACGGTGAAGATGTCAAGGAACGAATTCGGCTCCATAGAACAGTATACCAACACACTAAGGAGCAATATTACTATCTGCAACCGAATCAACATGCCAATAATATACTACCAGGCGATACTATTACTACTCGGGGAAACGAAGCATGAGCTCCCAAACTGGACCACAGTCAGCGAGCTTAATTTACCTGCCAATACTCCAGAAAGCATAACTAAGGAAGATTTCTTTAAGCTTTGCAACGATGCTATTGAACGATCTAAAGAACAGGAGCCCCAATACGCAGCTCCAAAACAACCGGCACAAGAAGATCCAAGAAGAGGAGACGTTTAAATTCACCACCACCAGGAAAGGATTCTGCTGAATGGGCAACTGAATTGAAATCGAGAACACCTGCCAAAAATAGGGGCAGATGCGGATACTGTACTGGCCTGCGACATGATCGAACCACCTGCTACTATCTTTGCCCTGAAATTCGGAAGGAAGACTGGAAGCCACATCCCTATCGAATTAACGCCGGTGGCCATAACCGGGCTGATGAGGGTACAGTTTTCATTGACGGCAGACACCCGCTTCGAAAAGTGTATGTTGAAGATCAGGGATGGTTCTGAATACTGCGGTATGGCACCTAGAAGCCTTACAGTTATAGAAGTATCTACTTCAGGTGAGTTATCTCCATTGTGAAATTACTTATACACCAGTTAACCCTATTATTATAGGAGGAACAGAACTTATATCGCATAAAGAATAGAACAACTACATGAATTTTGTTTTTGGTTTTGTTCAGTGTTCGAAATACTCTTCCTTGAGAATTTTGCACCAGGGCATGAGCTTGGACTTCGTCTCGGGCCCATTTTCTACCATATCCTACGAACTTCACCTTATGGAACAGCAGCATAAAATGAGTCTAGTCATACACATTGATTCATCAGAAAATCTTCGACCTGCAAGCAAGTGTTTTATGGTATTCTATACTTGCTACGTTCTCCATTCCTAACTTGAGTTTCGTTACTTTACCTTTACCAATGAACATATGATTATTATTTCAAGACCCACTGCGAAGGAGTCAGCGAGTATACTATTCTAAAAACTGTTAGTACATATCTTTACTTTAGTCTATGAGAGTCAGATCTAGTGTTCCGAGTGACCTTCTCGAGAAATGCTGTATTCTAGCATCAAAGGACGACTGATATGTACGCTATTCCACTCGCGCTTGGTTGAAGTAGCTGTAGTACTCCATAAAACTATTGTTACATACCATAAACATAACTCGGACTCTGCACTGCTAATGACGTAACCGACAATGAACCTCAGTAGTGAATATGTCGAATCCTAAGGCACGGAAGCAAGAATGAGTGCAAAACTAGCATTCAGGAGTAAATCCTTTTAATTGCCTAATATCTAAAACTACCAAGATCTACCGCCATATTTATGCTTGAGGATAGGTCCCCAACATGTTTGCTACCTCCTCCACCTATTTTTCACCGAGATCCAGATCGAGTATGTCCAAGAGCATGTCTTAGATCAACATCTGTAATAACTCTGATCTTTGGAATAGATCAAACGGGGTAGATTTGGGCAAGACCTGCCTACCCGTGGTTTCGGGTAGATGAGGTGCGCGGCAGCTCGCCTTCGGTACGGCGGCTAGGCGCTGACGGAATACCTATTACAACTTATGGAACCTGACACAATACGGTCCATCCTGAGCACTCAATTGATAATCCCAATCCTACTCACAATTGGTTGACCCAATCGCAGATGCTACGTACATGAGATAATATATTTGATTTACATATTAAAGACGAGGTCAAATCTCAATGAAAAATGATGAATTCTGATTCAAATTAAAGCCCATAACCACTGTCTAATTCCTACACTCTAATTGGTCGAGTCAAAATGGATTCTGATGGAAATCCTTCCAGCAAGTTGCTATGTACTCACTGTGGCAGTGAAGATTCCAGATGAGGCATTTTGCTTAACGCAAAGTTTTTGAAGGCCAAAGATAGGCTGCTGGTGGCGGCGATGATTCCAACAGCAAGCACTACCTGGGCTGCTCAGCATTGATCGTCGAGACATTATTCTTCAAGTCTCTGTAGAGGGTGTCTAATGATTAAACCTTTGTGATAGAGAATGGGTCCAGCCGACAACCATACATAGGTATCATGATTCCACAGTGTCTTTAATTAAGAGGGCCGGTTGGAAAATGAAGCGTTTCCATATCCTCAAGATTCAAAGGGTCATGTTGCTAATATAATATTTATTTGTGTCCAGCTCTGTGATCAGTTAGGTTTATTGACACATTGCTCGGTGCCCACAGCTATTGACCAATTGAGACTCACTATTTTGAGGCACTGGCGACTGCCTTCCTCATTCGACGCGGTTTTTCTTGATCCCTTCTAATCTAATATATCCCTAGGAAGTGTTAGAAGACTTGTGGTCATATATAAGTAAACATAAAAGGAAAAAATTATTTAGGATAGGTTTTCGCATAGTCAGTTTAGCAATTGTAGGCGTCACCAATCACATGTCTGTTGAAAAGTATATTCCGTGGCCAATCGAAGCGATGAATATATGTTGGAAAACCACGGCATCACACTTTTGATACTTAGAATATAAGTATAGTGAACCTAGAATATAAACTGATCAGATAAACAATTTGCAGGAGAAAATGTTGGTTCACCTGATAAGATTTTCATTCCGTCCGAAACCTATTGTTCAATCGAGCAGACCTCAGTCTGAGCTCACCCTCACGTTTGATATCAATTTCCCTAATCTCTGGAATTTTCTTTTCTCTCAATACTGGGTGGCCAAGTATTCTTTGGTAATATATAAGAAGTATATGTACAGAGTGATATAGTGTGGGCTCTCTAGTATGTCACACCCCGAGTTGAATACGGCCAACGGCCAGATATATCTCCATTGCAATTCCAGAGCTCTAGGGGCGGGGCAATATACTACCAGGAATCCTGGTAACAGTGCACTCATCAGCAAATCTGATATATCACCGTTATCCCAAGTACTGCTACTTGTTTTACTTTATATATTTACAATTATAATGATCAATACGGAGCCTTTGGCTCAGACGCAAAACTCAGAGCAGCTATTGAAGAAACTAGTTACTCGGTTCGTTTCCAATCTCAATATTGAAGAAACTATCCCTACAAAAAACACAAACAGAAACACGAAAACCGGAGTAATCTTCCATCAAGCCAACCAGATCAGGAAAACCGCCTATTATGCCTCGAAAAATGGAGACGCAGATGCAAATATTTCGACATTGCCGGAACCCGTACCTCATCATAGTGCGAGCATATTTAAGCCAATCCACCGCAACAGCCAGACATCCTCCAGTCATCGTATATTAATTTATAAACAGATGATACAACTTTCTATAGTGCACTTTTTAACCTTGGGATTCTCTATTTTAATTAAGACAAGCTAAATAAGGTGGAGAAAGTGTACTCTCGAGTATTAACAGGCTATGAGAAGGCCTTGGGTCCAGATCACACGTCTACCTTGGATATTGTTAACAACCTCGCCATTCTCTACCAGGACTAAGGCAAGCTCAGTGAGGTAGAGGAGATGTATCGACGAGCGCTAATGGGTTACGAGAAGGCACTTGGTCCAAATCATACATCAACCTTGGGTGTAATTAGTGGCCTTGAGAAAGTTTATTTTGGTCAAGACGATCTAAACAAGGCGAAGGAGATGCACCAACAAACACTAACAGGTTATGAAAAGGCATTAGAAGCAGATCACATATCCACCTTAGATACAATTAATGATCTAGGGATTCTTTTCCAAAATTAAGGCATACTGAAGGAGGCGGAGGCGGTGTATCAACGAGGACTGGCAGGGTAGGAAAAGGCACTAGGTCCAGATCACACTCCCACTCTCGATATTGCCTATAACCTCGGAAATCTCTATTCTGATCATGGCAATCTGGACAAGGCGAAGGAGATATACCAACGGGCGCTAAAAGGCTATAAGAAGGCTCTGGGTCCAAGGCACACTAAGACCCAGTAAGTTGCTCAGATATTAGCCACCTCTCCAATATGTTGCAGGCTAAAGTATATGATCTCAAGACTTTAAAATGTTTTACTTAAGGAATACACTGTATTTCTAGATAAATGCCCCAGCTCTATATTATCTGTCCGGCCGGAGTACACATCTTAGCAGTTACATTGTTAGATTAAAGACAAAAATTTGTCCTTTTTACTAAGTGGAGATCAATTAGGTATCATGGGTTAAGGTACTCCGTATGACACAGTTTATTTCCAATGTTTCAAGGTATCTGCGGCAGCAGCGCGCGTCACCAGTTCGATACATTGATTATTTATGCACGTTCGTATATTAATTGTCACGCCCCAGTATCTGGGTCTTAGTCGTTCACTAAACACTGTTAGTAGGGGAAGGATCAAGTGAGCTTATACCTTAAGCTCCTGATGACTCGCAATGTCCGATCGAGTCTCTCCGTCGTCCAGTCACGACGCCTATCCGAAGGTTCGTTATCGGGAAGGGTTTTCCAATGAAATAACAAGTTTGGTCTCACAAAGATAACACGACTAAGTCAGAAGCAGGGCTCGCTTCGTACGTATACTCAGCGATGCTGTCCTTACTGACCCGGAGTGAATAGTAGTAACAATGAATAGGTGTACAGCTGGTTGCAAAAACGGCGCAAATGTTTATACTCTTGGATCTTTTCCGAAGCCCCAAGTCGAAACACGCTAACCCATTTCGTAAAGTTTTCCGAGAACCCCCTGTCATGAACTTTTGTATTGGATAGTAATAATGCGCCTAATGAACTAGCATACTTTACCGAACATATATCACTGTATACAGGCATGCTTCCTTCTGCCACGTGGATATATCTAAGGATCCCACCAAAGATCGTCTCGGAGGATCACGTCGATCATCCTTTGGAGCACAGATGGCTCCTAATCTCGCTCTACCAACCCTGGAGTTTATCCATGACATGATCTTAAGTAATAAACTTAGCCCTTCCAAGATTACCAAGGCTGCTGACTGCCACCCGAGTACTATCACTGGGCATATCGCCAACATAGGCTTATTTAGGAATGTGAAGGTCCCTGCCATAAAGCATAGACGCCCGCGGTGTCTCATACCAGAGATAATCAAAGCTCTTTGTGATTATCTTCCAGGAAACCCGTACTTATATCTTGATAAGATGGCTATCTTTCTGTGGCATGAGTTTCAGGTATAAGTAACAAAATGTACCGTCAGTCAAACTCCTAAAGATGAACATTGGTCTAAAAAAGCTGCGAAACAAAAAGCTAAAGAGCGTAATGCAGATTTGCGCGACACATATATTCACTATCTCGGACTTCTCATGTATCACCTTATATTTGTCGATCAATCTGGATATGATAGTAGAATAGGCTTTAGATGAACAGGCTGGTCTCCTCTTGATACAGCACCTTGCTAAGTAGCTAAGTTCCACCGTGATCAGCAGTATCAAATCCTTCCAGCATATACTCAAGACGGGATTATGTTGTCCCGTGTTTTCCAAGGCTCTACCGATACTTCTGTTTTTGCGGATTCCATTGAGGAGCTGCTTCAACATTGTGGAAAATGGCAAGAACCGTGATTATAAAGGATAATGCATCCTTTCATCACCCTGACAAAATAAAGTGGATGTGCTCGCAAGCAGGGGTCAAGCTGGTATACTTACCTCTATGTTCATCGGATTTGAATCCTATTGAAGAGCTCTTCTCCGAGCTAAAGGCCTTTATAAGACAGCATTGGCAAATAATACAAAGGCACAAAGGGAGATTCATACAAACTCATACTATACATCTCTGGTCCGAATAGCAGTAAGCAAACTTTTCCCAAAGGGTAAGCAGACTTAAAGCCCTCTTAAAATCCAGATTGTTCCAATTCCTGGCCGATAAAGAACAAGGTAATCAAACTTTCCGCTATGACCATAATCAAACACTGCCGCTCGGTCGGCGCTTGACCTGAGATCATAGTCTCCAATACCGTCTCCAGGATCCCCTTCCTGATAGACAGGTCGGAAAACACCACTTTCATTTTTAAGAATCCAGATTGTTCCAGTGACGTGCAAATCAAGTATTCAGTTAAGCTTCTATGCAGAAATCTAACTTTTACCTGTTAACCTGCAGGATAGACTAACTTTATCTTAAAATAAGGTTTATATTTTGACCGCCCAGACATTATTAGACCAATAAGAAGCCTCCCAGAATAGGTGATTAGGTAATCCTTTACCCCCCATTACTGCCTATGGGAACCGAGATCCTTAGAAATCTTACCAGTATTATGATGATATTTGACTTTTCATATGGGTGATTGACTCCAACCAAACATCCAAGCGCCACATGTTGCTGAATATTCTAGACCTTGGTACTTCCACGGAACTGGTAGTCAGAGATATATCTGAAGCTTAACTATAGGCAGGTCTAGTATCATAGGGTGGTATAATACGAGCCAGATGATTAGTTAGATACCTGCAAACAACTAGATTTTGTATTATTGCTGTAATAAGGGGTGGATTATATTGTATACTTAAACCACACACGCAAGTTGATATTCTCGACCGGTACAGATTGATACCCATCCACGAACCATCATTAAGCGCGGAAACGTGTCGTTCCCGCCTTAGCCGATAGTAGATAAGGAAGCTACCAAAGATTTATGTTTTGGACGGCTGATTCTTCCACCAAAGTATCTGGAAATTGTATGATCCGAGTTTGACCACTACTAGTTTCTGTAACGGTCTCAAGGTAGTTTATTCAACTAGCTAGGCCACTCTACGAGTACATTCAATCTTGAAGAAGGGAAGGGAAAGAGGTGGTGTAGCTCCTAGGGGTTTGTTTACCTAGGGAGCTCGGGGCGGAATAACATAAGCAGGGCGGTGAAGGATGGCAGATTGAAGTTTGTAGACTGGGCTGCAAACTCCTAGTTGCTTGCTGTTGATGCTGGCTGACGGTATCCGAAGCCCTATATCGAGCCTAGCCCGTCACAATAATAGATCGAGAAAAAATCCAAATAATAATTTCTGGTAAAGGAGCTGAGAAATAATTTGGTCCAGAGAATTATGGATTGGTTAAACGCATAATAGCTATAGTTGATTCCTTTTTGTTTACTCCTCTTCGGGATGCAACGAATCCACGGAACATTTGTAATACCAGTGTAGCTCATCTGCCTATTCTGCGTCTCAACAGCAAGACTGATTATAAGTCTCTTCTACCATTACATCTATCACATACGACCATAGGGTGTGGAAAATAGGGCTTCCCGTCCGCTCAGCCGTACTCAAACCACACGCCGACTGGTTAGTAGTTGGGTGGGTGACCACCAGCGAATCCCAGTTGTCGTATGTTTTTTTCTTGGTTTGTTTCTAACGGAGTTGTCAACTCTAAGATCCAAATATAGAACCATCGGCTTAATCTTACGAGAACCAATGGCAATTACTGCCCCGTGGACGGCCAACAGACAGGAGACCCAACTGGATACTACTCGGTTATCAATTATTATTCTATCGAACCAAGTGAAAGCTTACCATCTCGTTCAGGAATATACATACGTCGCACCAAAACGAATGGGAGGACTGGCACAGCCTAAGGATATTGAACGGCGTCAAGAAGAAGCACAAAATTATTGCAAAGACCCGCCATATACGGCTGAATACAAATATACATCTTAAATAATAGCCTTATAAGCCACAGGTATATATCTAATTTTACAAAAAGTGACTTACCGTAAAGATCGCCATGGCACAAGGGGCCACTGTATACCAGGACAATGACCGGTATTTCCAGAAACAGCGTAGTTGCCATTGCATCAGGGCCGCTATGGCCTTCATTTTCAGATTTTTCAGGAGGAACTGTCTCAGTTGATATTCATCACGATATTGGGGTCGGATATACTACTTTATAACTCGGGATATTATATAAGTGATTTGATTAGTGGAGATATATTTGATGGCATTGATGGCAAAAAGGGGTAACTTGGATTTCACCTAGCACTTTTCCTCAGAATAATATATTATAAACTTGAGATGAATCGCAAAAGCTCTGGAGAAAGCCTCACCCATCGCTGCATGAGTTTTCTTTATGTTAAATTGCTTGCGAAAATTTTGACTATTGTTGAACGGAGTCAAAAGTTATTATGAAATAAAACCGTGGGGATTTGAATAGCGTTTTCGAACATTCGAACATCTTGGTAAATAGATATATTCCTACTTACTCCTTCCTACAGTCTACTATGACTATATATTATAATCATCATTTAACATCGCTCCCATCGGCCAAATATCTCAAAGAACAAAGATTCACTACAAAGAACTAAATTTGGATTCCGAGAAATCTACCTAACCAATCTTTCGGAATTATAACTAACCTTAGAGATCTGGTAGTTTGTCAGACAATCCAGGAACATATAAGCTTTCTTCGGAGCCCACAGCTGGAAGAATTATTTTTTATGGTCGACAAGACTCGATTATCGGGACAACTACAACTCTGGTAGAAGTATCCTCCAGATATTTAAAATTTCTATAGTAAGAAGTAAGCAGGATCTCCTCTGCAGGCCATACTGATGTCTGTTACAGCAGTTAAATGCAATGATGATCCTCAGTTGCTTCAATACTTTATCAATTTTGGCCTGGGGTTTGATTGTGCCTCTCCTAGTGAAATTTCCCGTATCCTGGATCTCGGTGTTCAACCGGAACGCATTATCTATGCCTCTCCTTGCAAGGATTATAGTGCCATCCATTATTCTCGAGTCCACGGTATTCGAAAAATGGTATTTGATAGAGATAATGAGCTCTAAAAAATCGCTGATAATCACCCTGAGGCCGAACTATATCTGTGCTTGTGGGTGGACGATCGAATCTATCGTATGCGGCTAGGCGAAAAATTCAGTACACCAGTCGAGTACGCGAAGCGTCTGCTCCATCTGGCATGAAAGTTACATCTGAATATTGTTGGACTCTGCTTCCATATTGGTTTATTAGCCACTAACCCTAAGGCTTATAAAACAGCCCTTGCGAATACACGAATTGTCTACGACGAAGCGGTTCAGCAAGGATTCATAATCTTATCTATTGATGTGGGTGGAGGATTTATGTCAGCCAATTTTGCCAGAGTTTCGGATATTTTGGCTCTAGGATCCTGAAGCTTCAAGGATCCTTTTATTCCTCTCTATCCTAGGAGCTAGCTAAACTGGATATCCCCAGTGTGTTGCTCTAGGCCTAATCGGGGAAGGTGTGGCAGAAC
>QEIL01000242.1:0-22226 GCA_003116535.1 Paecilomyces niveus | reverse complement strand
ATTTTATCTTTTAATTAGTCGAATTTAATGGCGTTGATGGTTGAAAAGATTCAGTATTTTGGTGGGTGCGGCGAAAATTCGTCACTCGGTCGTATTCGTCACTCGGCCGTGGATTACGTTACCTACCGTTTCCGGTACTTCACTGTCACCATACTCCTATGACTACTACGAAAGGAATGGTACCATAGAGTGACAAACGAGGAAGACAACGAGCCTTAGATGACTCTAATCGAGACTGCCATGAATCACCAAGCCAACCAAGCCGGCGTGGATAACCTAGATTGGCAAACGAAAGTCACTACACTACAAATCAAAGTTGATAATCTTACCAATACACTCACCCACTCAATCGGCACTGGAGGGAGTAGACCTGGACCCAGATGATGAATATCAGAAGTAAGCCAGGATGTTTGTAAAAAAAAGGTCCTAGCTGCAGTTCCCCCCTCCATCTCTCTTCCCAGCCTCTGCGCAAGATCCGAATAGATATTATTGTAATGCCTGCGATTGTGTTGCCGCCCTGTTCGAACAGTGTGCCCTTCCGCCCCTTAATATAACAGATTCCCTAGTCGCCAACGGTCCCAGTTATCACAACGTCTCTGAGGCAGTTTATTGATCGGAACCATATATTACACCTATCAATCCGGGCTTATCAGATGAAAAAGAGTGTCAAACGGCAATCATAACTTATTTGCTATTCTGTTTGTAAAGTTAAATTAAATTAGAAGAAAGTGTAGATATATCCTCTACAGTTCTAAATTACTAATAAAGTGAGAGATCGGCGATTCACTATCTTTGCACGCTGACGTCAATAATGTCTCCCTAGGATTCTAATCTGAGGTAGAAAGGTCGATTTCGTGATTTAGCTGCGCAAAACTAGCATTACACTGCGAAGGGAGAGTCGATCCCTCGGGGCGGCTCTAGTGGTGGTGTAGTTGAAGCAATATAGCATTGATGTACTGGTTTATATCAGTGGCCGGCCTTCACGAAGCACAAGTCAACGAGAAAAGTAGATACTGACATGTTAGGACTCATAGCTCTCAGGGTATTCGATTGTGCTACGCATGACGCCCTGAAGACAAGTCCACGATGGTTACAAAATTGAAATAGAAGAGAACTGCACCCAATTGTTCCACATGACCACATCATCCTCTGGGATATTGATATATTGAGGCGCAGGAATGCGGTCGAAGATATTGTTCAACCAAATTCGAATTTTTTCAGGATCATCAATCACTTATTCCTCTGTGTCAGGGGTAGACTCGATGTATAACTTTCGGACAAGCTCGGCTCGAACTTGAAAGCCCCGTTCTCCAGTCACTGCGTTGAAGACTGTTCTCATCATTAGAACACTAGGATATGCGCCCTACTCAGCAACACTCTATTGTAAATTTGGACCACAATGGTTATCTTACTGGGAGTTACAACCTGTGGTATATCAGCGTCAGCTCTTTTTGCATCTGAGGGTGCTATTACAATTGTATATCCGACCGTCAGGGAACAAGGACTCTCTACAGGCATGGGCCAGCTGATTGGCGCTGCTATTCAGCTTTCACTGAGCCACACCAGAGACGGGAGGAGATGGTCGGGTATAACACGTACATCGCCCTATTCAGTGCGTTAGTCTGTCCTACTAACAATAAGAGTGACATGGTTGGTAACTGAGAAGCCCAGAGAAAACGGTAAAACGGTGTAGGAGATTAGCTGGGGAGTCGTATGATGAAACTGAGCTCTATCTTGAAAGCATTTACACGGAAAGAACGGCATCAGTGTCTAGGGATATGCTTAGGATCCGATGGGATGGAAGATTACAGAGTTATTCACTCGCGCTTGGGGCTGTAGATCGATGTAGATGTGCTCCTCACATTCTGATATTTAATGACGGCCCGACTCCCGTCAATCTTGTCATTCTTGAAATTGTATATGAATAGCTAAAAGAGCTATGTTTCAGGCTCAGGGCATTTCTAGCCGGCTAAAAAGTGTTTCTCCATTTTATATTCTTCTCTCCTCTAGCTCTCCGCCAATGATTTGTTGACCAGATGATCTCGGGACACCCTCTCACAAGCCATCCCCACTTCTGTAGAAATACCTCTGTAATTTCCCAGTTCATTGGATCCCATGGATCACCCCAGACAAGCATAAAGTTCTCCTCCCTGGGCAGGTTCCAAAAGCCCATCAAATCCCGACAGAATCCGGAGTCGTCTATCAGATCTTCGTATTGGACGAGCTTATCTCTCAAATGTGAAAAGGGAAAGAAGTCCAGCCATGGATGATGGGGCTGGCTCTTTTGCAAAGCTGTAGGCTGCAGACTGGCTGGTATTGAAACGCCCGGCAACTCATTGGGATGGGGCCCCGCGATACTAAAGCGCGAAAGGGCGTCATCAGTCATCCACTCGCGGCTGTATCCGAGTATAGCGATATTACGGACAAAAGCCCGGAACACGTTTAATTTCACGATTGTCAGCAGGTGGTCCGCACATGGGCTGCCAATATAGCTTTTATATGCGGCCGACTCAAAGAGAGATAAAAGTTGATAGACATGGGGCTCAGCTAGTGAGCAAACTGCCCCTCCTTGCTTGCCCTCTTGATGCTCTACTTGGGTAATTCGGACTAGAGTGCTGAAGTCTGGAAGAAAATCCAATCTTAAGGCTGCTGATGCCATGTCTGTTGCTGCGTGCTCTCGCAGTAGCTCTTGATTCTCGACTAGACGCTCGAGCTCTTTTCGATCTCGCTGTCTTTGTCCTACGTTACAAGGTCAAACGCTTGAATTGAGGGCTTTAACATGTCACTTACTCCAAGCTTGCTGATAGAGCCTATTCTGGCGCCTACGTCTCTCTTTCCTGACTACCTGACGGAAGTGGTCAGAACTGACACCATGCTCAGTTGTGGCTCCTGGGTGATTATCTGTGGCATTTGACATCTTAAAAAAGAAGACTGTATGACATATATGGCAAAGGGTCCAAGGAAGTGAATAATTACTATCCAGTTTATAAAATCCATGAAAATAGTCTTGGGGCGGAGCAGTTTCTCGGCGCCGACCGCTCCTAGTTAGTATTCACACCTGCCGATAAGTGGAGAACTTAAATAATCGACCTCCGTATGTACAGTACCTCATTGCCTGTGCCGTATAGTCGTTTTGACTATTCATGTTGGATTCATTTATCCTCAACTCAATCTCAATCTTCCAGTTCTAGAATGGTAATATCCTCCGTCCTCTGTCTTCCGTCAACAGTCCTGGAAACTATGGTCTTTTACCGTGTTTGATCACCTGACGATCGTCCCACCTGACGACCGTTTTTTTTTAATAGATTTTGAAGCAATTAAAAAACGTTATATTACAACAACGAGTCGCTGAAATTAGTAGATAATTTAATATAGTAATCTAGGAGGATGTTAAATTATATTTAGCTAGTATTTAAGATCGCGAAAGCGCTGGGGGAGTCATATCTGCCGTCCTCTACTAGTAACCGTTAAAGCATCTTCTTTAGCTTCAACCACCTCTTCAGTAGTATTCTGAATTATGCCTTTTTCTTTTCATAGATTTGGATGCTTTCTTTGGGCTTTGATTGGTTTGTTTAATGTCATTTTGAAGTTGTAGAGCCGCCTGCTTTGCTGCTTTTAATCCTCCTTCAAACGTCTTTTTTCCTCCTGTTTTTGAAGACGTGCTATTCGATTTGACTCCAAGTTTCACGTTTTTCTTGAGCAATACGTTGTTTTTCTGCTTTCTGCTGCTCACGACGGATTTCATTCTCCTTCTTTTGAATCTCTATTTGTTTTTTAGCCTTGTCTTGTTCTGCTTGAAGAAGCCGCGCTTGTTTAACCCTATTTGGGCTGAAGAAGATTGCATTACCATCCTCAGGGGCACGGAGAGGAAATGGTAATGTTCTAGGGTGTTGTCGTCTCCTTTGCTCATTAAACAGAGCACGTTGTAAACCTTCACGACGGTGTTTTAGAAGTGTATTCTCGGTTGACAGATTGATTATTGAATTGGAAAGCTTTTGAGCTTTGCGATCATATATATCATCCACAATATCTGTAGAAGTCGTCTGATACGTCGCCAGTCTTCTGCCTTTAAGATAGACTGTGATGACTGACTAGAGGAAGGCCTCTCGTAATTATTCTTCCCAAAGCGCTTGAAAATAATATCTAGGTTGAAGGGATGAAGACCAGTCGTTCTCCATCCACTATTAATATTTGATGCTGAAAAAGCAATCTCCCAGCTAGGCAGAAAGAAATTAAAGAAATCTCGCTTCTGAAATCGGGATAATCCAAGGCAATTATTTATCCACGCGTCCAATTGGTTGTTGTATGCCCTTGCAAGCGGACTGAAGAGACTGACGTCAAGCGGCTGCAAAGTATGTGTTGAATGAAGTGGATAAAGTAACAGGAGTATCCTATTACGATCGCAGTAGTCGATAAATTGTTTTGTAGTATGCGAATTATGCTCATCCAAGATTAGGAGTCTCCAGCTCCTCCCTGCCTTCGCCTTCGTCTCTCTGTCGAAAACTTCAATTAGCCAGCGATATCCCACCTCATCATTAGTCCACTCGCTTGGAGATGAGGTAAAAAAACACCTATCTCGATTAGGATCAAAGGCTTATAGCCACGTATCCTTTAGTCCTTTTGGAGCAGCCTTGTAGATCAGACCTGGAGATAGAGACGTCCCATCAGCGCAAATACAAGCTAGCACTGTAATCCACTCCCTATTTCCATCTTGTATCATTTGTCTGGTAAATCCTTGTTCGTAGCGATGTCAAGAAAAGATCCTTTTCCCTTTTTCCAAGACTTCGATTATAAGACCTTTCTCATCCATGTTGTAGGTATTTAGGGGTTCCACATTGTATTCCTCAATTTTTCGGCGTAGGAGTTCGAAATATAATGAATACTTAAAGGCAGAATCAGCTCGTTTACGTGAGAAGTCCATAGCAGTAGTCCATACTGCAAGAAGCTCGTGTTGATTTTTTTGATGAACCGTACTGGCCAATGTTTTCCAGGCTTTTTTCCAACGATTTCTTTTGCAAAGTTCCCTAACATCTCATGGGAAGGAGGTAGACCACGTTCTGTAAGTTCATTTATCCATGCTTGATAAGTGTTTTCGATTTTTGGTTGTTGAGAATTCGTTGATTTTCATATTGGGTCTCTCGACTGCTTTGGAATGGTGTCTTCGCGACAGGGTTACCCGGTTGACACCATACTTTTTTGCAGTTTCAGTGTAATTAGGTTTTTCGCCAGGCTTCAAAGTCTTCAAATCTTCAAGAGCTAATAAAATAGGATCCATATTGATGAGTTGGTGAGTGGTTGAAAAAATGGCGGTGTCCTACAAAATCGATCGTCAGGTGATCAAACGCGGTATGCGACGTGGAAATTTCCAAATCCATTTAATCAGACCCGTGCGAGAAAACCAGACGAGGTACACTTAAATCAGTATAGTCTTTGTCGTATCTTATTGTCAAGGATCGGAAGCGTCACGTTTGCAAAGACTAATCTCCCACTGAATTGAATAGTCATAGTAGCCGCTCTCGTAGCTTAGATATTTCTCTGAAGCAGTGAATCCTTGAGCATCTGCATCAGCCAGAAAGTTAATATATACTAGGAGAACATCGTTGTCTCTATCGGGAAAGATAACAGATTCAATCGAGGCTGAAGAAAAAGACTGTTACAACTGGGTTTGAGACCTTTGATCTACATGCTGAAAGCGCATTGGAGTCTTTTGAAGATAAGTATAGGAGAAGCCAGCTGAGTGACCGGGTCTTTTCTCTCAAACATGAATCCAATCTAAGAAAGGCTCACGTTATTCCCATATAGACTGAGGTTTGTTTATATGTCAGCTATAGGACCGGAAGCGAGGACACCAATCTCGAGAAGAGGAAAGACAAGAAATAGTACGGACTAGGTAAAGTCAGCAAAATCTGGATGTGGAGAGGGCTGTATAGCAGAGGAGAACGAGGGATTATGAAACTCCTTGCTAGACATGCACAGGTGTTTGGTTACACAGGAAATGCGGATATCCGCTCACATGGATTCCCTCCATATCATCATTAGTTATCCCAGAGACGTCTCCCCACATGAAACCACCGTAATGTTGTGAAGAGAAGAAGAATAGCCGCAATGGATAAATATCCACCATGATCATCATCGTTGTTGCAGTGACGGAACAACATCGGCGTCTCGCGTGCTTTCACCGGTCCAGACTGCGCTAAGCGGCGGTCCAAAGTCACAACTCCGACACTTCGAACTTGTCCTTTCCGCTCCGTCCTCGAAACGCTCATCGACCACGCTTCCTCTTCACGCCCCCTTCCCATCATCTCTCTCCTCCGCCTCTTCACTTCTCTTCCTTCTCCGCCCTTCTAATTCTATCTGCTGCACGGCCAGTGTGATGCAATTCGTTGTCGCAATAAGCAGATAGATAGTCCGTCACATTCTACCCTCTTTCTAGATCAGCCGACCTCCTTCCCATAGGGCGATTTGTTGGTTTCATCTACGCCGGCTTGAGCGTTGGCGTCTTCTGCGTTGTATATTCACCTTCAAAATTGCAAATTACAGGTATGACACGGCCTACTGAGCCCAATGATAGCGCTTGCGCTTCCCATACTGATCAATTTCGCTGGTGTTTAGGTCTAATTTTCTCTCCGCTCTTTCCCACCTCTTGATATAATACCATCACCGAGATTTTTCTGCGATTAGTTCGGTGTATTGTTTACAATGTCAGCCGAAGCGCCTGGTTTGATCGTCAATGGCGGATCGGCTGCCACAAAATCACCAGCTGCGATGTTGGAGGAGCAGCATGCACGTGATGAAGCTCACAGAGTTACGGTGGAAGATGTGCCCGATGAGGATGACATCCAGCACCCTCCGCCTTCTTCATTGGAAAAGGATGTGAAGTCGGATTCTGCTTCCGGAAGTGCAGCAACTGCTGCTACGCGGACGGGAGCACCAACCCCTGCTGCTGCGCAGAAGAAAACACCGGCTTTCGATGTGAAGTCTGAGGAATTATTTCCCGCTCTGGGTGGCGGTCCGAAGCCTCGAACTGCTGCCGTTCCAACTGCTTGGGGTGCTAAGAAGTCTTCAGCAGCTTCTGCTCCAAACGGCCTGGCCAATGGCTCACAAGCGTCCGGTAGGTCTTCCTCGCCTATATCGATTCCGGCCTTTTAAACTGACGATTCGTGGATCAATAGCTGCCGCAGTTGCCCAAGCTTTCGGTTCCAATGATGCGCCAAAGATCATGACCCTTCCTGGGAAGCATGTGGAGCAGCTCCGCCTTGCGCCGTCACAGATGCTTCCCCGTGGCCAGCTCAAGAAGCCACTTCGAGATCTTCTTAGAGATATCAGTAAGCGCTCTAAGGCGACTGTTGATATGCGCAGTGGGCCGGGTGGCTCCATAATCTTCGAGGGCAAGGGCTCTGCAGATGCGGTCAGACAAGCTCTGAAGGACGTTGCACAACAGGTCGGATCTAAGGTATGCCATCCTATGGTCCCCCTTTCTAGAACCGTTGTTCACTTTTAGCAGCAATCTGTCCGAGTCCCGATCCCGGCTTCAGCGCGAGCCCATATCATTGGTCGCCAAGGTGCAGTTGTCCAGGACATTCAACAGCGGACTGGTGCTCGAGTACAGGTACCCCGAGCTGAGGAGTCTGCTGCTGGTGATGAAGATGACGATAGCGCTACAATTGACGTCCTGATTGAGGGAGATGCCGTCGCGGCGGAAATGGCAAGACGGGAAATAGAAGCTATTGTCAAGGAACGAGCGTCCAACATCAACTTGCGCCTGAAGACTATTCCCCCGGAATTCTTCCCATTCATCGCGGGTGCGCATAACGCCAACGTCAATGAGATTGAGGAGCGCACGAAGGCTCAGATCAAGGTTCCACGCTATGACACGTGGACCAGACAGCCGCCGCCCCAGGAAGCTGCTCCCGGTCAAATTCAGTTTGTCCCTGATCCCAGCGCGCACATTCTCATTTCTGGTGAACGTGCTGCTGCTCAAGAAGCGCGAGCTGAAATCGAGCGACGCGCTGCTGAGCTGCAACGTCAACTTACCCTACGACAATTGGCTATTAACCGTGGACAACACCAGTTCATCTTGGGTGACGAAGCTGATGCACTACACCATTTCCTCGCAGAGACTGGTTGTGCTATCATCTTGCCTCCAGATTCTGACGATAGCGAGTTCCTGACTATTACTGGCCCACCTGAACAAATTGAGACTGGTGTTAACCGTGCCATGGATCTTGCCACGAGTATGCAGATGGCAAGCATTGACTTGTCCAGGCAACATCCCAACGCGCCTGTTGGTCCTCACACTCATGCGCGTGCTCTTACGTCGTATCTGCAACAACGTCAGATCATCAAGGAATTGGAAGCATTGTACGATGCTCGTATCGTGTTGCCACCGACCACGGACGGCCCAGTAACATGGGAGGTGTATTCCAGAGATGGAAAGAACACTATCCGGGCTCGCTCGGATATCATGAACTTGGTCCAAGCGCATCCTCCGTCCAGAATATGTCCCGTATCTGTGGATCCTTACTTCCACCCTTACCTCCGTTCCCGGAGTGCCTCTCAGTTGAAGAACGACTTCGGTGTCCATCTGCTTGTCCCGGATGAGATTGATAGTCCTCGTGTTTTCTTGGTCTACGAAGGGCCTTCGGCAGCAACCCCGGAGTACCAGCTTCCAAGACAACGGCCATCAGCGGAGGAGCTTGCTGATTTCGAAAGAGGCTTGCAGGAAGCCCAGGAGTATCTCCTGAACATTTTGGGAGACCAGCAGAACGTCCTCGCCAAATCAGTCAACGTGCCTGCCAAGTATGTGAACCCTATTTAGCTAACCTGCTCGATCTCTATTAACAAAGTTTTTTCCAGGTACGTGGAGAAGGTCCGGAAGTTTATTGCCCGTGAGCAGCAGGCTAAGGGAGAAGATCACATCCCCGTCCGTGTCATCATCGGCGAGATAAGCGAGCGCAATGGTGCGCAGAAGGCTGCTTCTCAGTGTGAAGTTTCGCTTCGTGGTCGCTCTAACTCCGTTGAAGACTTGGCTTCGAAGATCGATGCATTCGTGCTTGAACAGGAGAAAGATGATCTAGAGAGAGGATATACCACTACTTTTGATTTCCCTCAGAAATTTGCCAACTTCCTCATTGGAAAGAGGGGCGAGAACATCAATAAGCTTCGTGAGGAGTTCGATGTGGATATCAAGGTCGAGAATGGGAAAGTGGAGGTCAAGGGACCGAAGGCCAAAGCCGATGCTGCGAAGAGCAGGATCATTGCCCTGGGAAGGAGGCTGGAGGACGAAACGACTCACGTTCTTAAGGTTCCCCCACAGTACCACCGTGATCTGATTGGTCAAAAGGGTAGCCAAGTAAACCGCCTTCAAGACCGCTATAATGTTCGCGTACAGTTCCCTCGGGCTGCCGTGCCTTCGCAAGTCAATGATGATCAGTCTATCGCGGATACTGCAAGTGAAATAGGTGGAGGCCGCCCCCAACGACCACATCAGGCACCTGATGAGGTCGTTGTGAAGGGTCCTCGCAAGGGCGCTGACGCTGCAAGAGATGAGATCCTTAGCTTGTTACAATGGGTTGTGGATCACTCTTATGTGGCCTCTGTATCCGTTGCTCAGACTCAAGTTCCGTCTCTCATTGGCCAGCGTGGTCGTGAGATGGACAAGCTGAGGGCCGACACCGGAGCTCAGATTGATGTTCCCGGCGTCAATGACGCACCAGATGCATCAGGTCGCATTGAGATCAAGATCAAAGGTACTAAGAAGCAGGTTGAAGAGGCAAAGAAGGTTCTTGAACAGCGGGCGAAGGAGTTCGATGCTATTGTCACCAAGACCATTGAAGTGGACAAGAAGCATCATAAGGCTCTGATCGGCGCAGGTGGTAAGTCTGGCCTTCTGTTTTCTAAAGTTAATGTCGTTCTAACATATTGAAAGGTGCCAATATTCGCAAGATCGTTGTTGATGCGGGCGGTCCCAGCGACGGAAGCGCTGCTCGCATGGTCAAGTTTCCACGTCCGGACAGCAATGAGAACACGATCAAACTCGAAGGTAACGGAGTTGTCGTTGATAAGATCGTTGCTGCTATTCAGGACTTCGTCCAGCAGAGGGAGGACCAAGTGACCGCTACAATCGATGTTCCTCAGTCGCAACATCGCTTGCTCATCGGTCGTGGCGGTGACACTCGACGGGATCTGGAGTCCAGGTTCAACATCACTCTAGATGTCCCTAAGCAAGGGTCGGGCCGTTCTGATGTGAAGATTAAGGGACCGAGCAATTCTGTCGAGGAGGCTAAGACACACATCCTAGCTTTACTCAAGGAACAACAGGGCGAGACTATTGAAGTGCCGAAACATCTTCACCATACTATTTCGGAGAATGGCTCGTTCTTCCGTCGCCTTCGCAATGATTACCACGTCACTGTTGACCATGCTGGCTACCAGATTCCTCCGAAGCCTAACGTTGTGGATTCTCGCAATGGCGCAAACGGCTCTGCTTCTCTTCCCTTGATCACTGACGAGCCAGATGCGGCCGCAGACACCCACTCCTGGAAGATTGTCGACAACAGTTTCGTTGCCGCTGACCCTTCACAGCAGTCCACGATCCCATGGGTTCTCACTGGTTCTTCTGAAAACGTGACCAAGGCAAAGGCCGCGTTGGAGAAGGCGATCTCAAACGCATTGCAGCAATCAGCTACGGGTTACCTCATCCTGCCAGACCCCAAGACCTACCGTTTTGTTGTCGGCCAGGGAGGCAGCCAGATTAACTCCATCAGGAAGAAGACCGGTTGCCGTATCAATGTACCCAAAGACCAGGCCAAGGGCGAAGCCATTGAGATTAAGGGATCCAAAGAAAGTCTAGAACAAGCTAAGGACCTGATTCTTGAAGCTGTTCGTGCTGGCTTGAATGGCGCTTCGAGATCATAGACAACGTTTCAGAGTCTATTTTAATTTCCCAATACAGAAAAGAAAACAAAAGAGGAGCTGTGAGATTTGGAGGATTTCCTTATATTTCTTCAACATGATGTTAGCAGATGAGCGTTTTCTGGTGATTCAATTTTCTTCATCTAACTATTTGTGATATGCTTCTACTCTATCTTCCTGTTCATTATTCTTATATTCTGTGTAACCCATTTGTATTTTCTCGCTCGAGGATGACGGGCACGCTTGTCCACCCAGTCAGTTTCATTCATGGTGGAGTGAAGCTTTCAAGAGCATGGTATATCAAAAGGACTATAAAAATGGAAAGGAAAAATGAAGAGGGAGAGCAAAAAAAAAGAGCAAATACAAGAAACAGATATCTTCAACTAGGTAGATTGTCCCTTGTAGCCTAGAAACGAATCTCCTCTGGTTTTCTTCACCTGTCACTCATTGTAACTTTGCAGGTATCAAAGCAGAGCGTAAAGATCAGAGTTCATTCGTACGGTTAGTAATCCCGAGACGAGATAGAAAGTAGTAGTAATAATTCCGGTCTATGTGGCAGAACATAGCAAGACTAAGGTAATATCTACTATATCTGCATCACGTCAAGCTGAGAGAGCAAAATAAGAACAAAAATAGTAAAAATCAACATTAGATAAGACTCGACATGGGCCAAGAAAAAAGAACGCCCTTTTTCTCACTCTTTCAACTCAAGTCATTCAATTAAGCCAGTTTCCCGTTTTCTCTGCTTTCCCCTTCCCCGGTCGGGAGATTCCTTACGCTTGTGGATGCTGAGACGGTTGGCGCAGCTCTAATTTGTCCACTCGCGCAGGAGCTTTTATCTAGCTGTATCCATTGGGGGTATTGAATCTTCGTTTCTCTCTATTCCCGTGACTCTTCTTCATGCCAATCCTACGCCGTCGGGAGCCAGTAGCTTACTGCTGGTTCTGGGCATTGGCCTGGATATATTGGTAGGCGAAGTAGGCGGCAGCACCACCGATGAGCAGGATGGCGTATAGGCCGACTCCGAGACCGGCGTTGTCGCTCTTTGGTACACTGACGCCAGAAGGGGAGGCGCTCTTGGGGGCAGCTTCACCGGGCTAATTGAGCTGTTTGTCAGTCTGCGTTCCGTGAAATTGTGCTGAGAAAATATGTCGCAGGAGTTGTTCGGGTAGGTTCTGCAAGCATAAGAAGGGCAACATACCAGTCTCTTCAGCTTTCCGACCTCCAGACCAGCCAGAATGTCACGGGCCTCGTCGCTGTGTCCGACATCCTCGAAAGCCTCCGTACCGTCCTGACCACCGACATCGAGAAGGACTTCCTCACCACCACTGTACATGACACATGTTAGCTACCAAAATTGTTGTATACGGTGGAATTGCCAGAGCAATTGTTGCGATCAAATGGTTTTAGGGAAATTTGCGAAAGCGAGGACACGTACGGGTGCTCATCAACGAAAGAGCTGATGTCGTAAACCTTGTCGTGGATGATCATGTAGAGATCCTTCTTGGTGTTGTGGGAGGAGACCTCCTGGGTGGTGAATTCCTTAGTTTCGGCCATGATGATGACTGCTGCGAATCTAGTAGATAATGAGACCGGTTAGATCACACGACATGCAACAATAATAACAATGTAAGGATAGAGCGCTTTAGAAAGCGGCAAAGGTGCAATTTTCGGAAGGGTGAAGCTAGATAACGAAGACAGAATCTGGGGAAGAGGTCGATTGCTGCTAGCAGTCTGCGTCCTCTGGGGAAAAAGCTAGGTCTGGAACTTTGCGATCCGAGGGAATCGGGCATGCTTACCGGAAGTAATGAGGACGGAAGAGATAATCGGGATGAGAAGACTGCAGGTAGAGAGGGGTGGACGGGGAGACACAGGGACGGTCGACGAGGATGACACGAGAAAGTCGGCAGTTGGAGGTGAAGAGAGGAGAAAAGTGTCGGATAACGAGAGCTTGCGGAAGGTCGAGTCGGCGATTGGGGTCGATGTACCCGGTACTTTTAATGTCCGCTTACGTTCAGTGGGTGAGCATGTACCGATACCTGGGACCGTTCAGGACACTGTTCAACAGGGCGTTCGACGGCGCAACTTACAGCGTCTGTGGGTCTTTTTTAACCCCATCCTTGAACGCTTACTATCCTTCAATTATTTATTAAGTTCATTTGACTACGGTCTACACTGTCCCATCTGCTCTTGGGACCACTTGTGGCAGCCTGTTCCGTGGTCGACGTTTGTCATCCTCTATCCTGTCCCTTCTTTTTTCTCCTTTTGTTTCTTTCTCCTGTGTTTTTCCCGGTGGTCTGATATGGATGGGCTTGGGCCGTCTGCGAATGGGAAATGGCTTATTCCCCCCAGCCTGGGCCGATCAGCTTCGGAGGTAAAACGTCGCTTTCCGACTAAAGACCCCAGACACCTGAAAATTGATCCCATCAACGCTGCTCTCTGCACTGATTTATGGCAAGCTCTATAAATTTCAGGTGTTCAATGTCCCATCAGGCGACTTTCTCCGTCACGGCTCCAGAAGCACCCGCACGGATCTGTTTGCCTGTTGTGGCATATATTTGCCTAGGATAATCTTGCGCTCCTTGGGAAAGTCTCAACATTCTGCGGTGAGCGAGTGAGAGAAGAAAGCTCCCGAACCCCAAATCGCCTCGACTGGATTGGCCATCTGGCCTTTTTTTCTCCTGGCGCCCTTCTCCACCTTGTGCTATCTTTCTCGGCTTCTCCCCTCGTGGCCCCATCTGGTTTTTGGAACGCCATCGAGTCGTGGACGGTTCGATGTGTCTTCTTTCCGCGCAGACGTTCCGGCCTTAATTCCGCTGCTTATCTCACTCGACTGATGTTCTATCCCTCACACCGGTCATCTTCCAGGAGCTGACACTGACTCGCGCTTGCGGGATGCCTTCGGGGCCGACGCGTCCGATTATCTGCCGGCTGATGGCTTGATTATTCTTTGTCTTCTGTAGCATGCGATCGCGCAATAATGGCGCTCACACTTGCTGACGATGAACAGCGGAATCAGACTCTCCGTTCCAAGATGTGGAGTCGATCTTTCTACCCCACATCCCCCAAGACCCCTCATCGTCAAAGTGCCAACACGAGTGCTTGTTGCGCTTCACAGTAGGAAAGACTTGCATCCATGAGATAGGTATAGATATGGGGCCAGCCTGAAGTAGAGTACTTTGACCCGTAGCATTGGTGGGGTCATCCCCCGCGGTTTGCTTATTTCCCTGGAGTGAGTAAAAATGTATGTTGCTTGAGATAGATTACCCCTGGATGTCCAGTCAGGTAACTAAATGGAATGAATTCGAAGCAGGGAAGAAAATGAAGAACACGTCTTGCAGTTTCGTTTGCTGGAATATGAACGAGCTGGAAATATACTCTCATCACCTGACAACATCTTCACCGCCTCACTCGAATGATGCAAACAAACTCCAAGTATGTCGTCTCCAGGACATCGAACCATATCTTGAGTCCACGCTTGTAACGCCTTCATTCGGTGCCTGGACCGTTTCCAGATGATTCTTACGGCAGTCATTCGATACTTAACACATTTGCTCTCTGGTAGAGCAGTTTTATGCTATGACAACGTCAGAAGATATGTCCTCGCAGCCGTCCCTTCCCAGTGAGGAGAGTACGCTCCCCGAGATAGATGTCAGGGGCTTGCAATTACTTGGGTGCGGGATTTCGGGCATGGTTTACGCTCTTGATGAGACCACTGTGGTGAAAAAAGCACCTACTAGCGACAATGACTTTCGAGATGATGAACCTCTACAGGATCTTCTAGTTGAACGGAAGATCTATGAACGATTGGGGAACTATCCGCGTATCTGCAGATACAAGGGATCAGTCAAGCGTGGTATCATCCTAGAGAGGTTGGGATCCAACTTACGGAAACATCTCTCTGATCTTCGTGCACTCGGGAAGGTTCCTTCTGCTCAACAGGCGGAGAAGTGGTCGCGTCAGATGATTGACGCAGTTGCCTACATCCATTCTCGATCTGTGATTCACGGCGATCTTGGTTGCCATAATTTCCTCCTCGATGCTGATGGTAACCTGAAGATGTGCGACTTTGGTGGCGCCTCGATCGATGCCTGCACTCTGAGGGTCTGCTATGGGGTACGCTTCCAAAGATACTGTCAGGATTGTGAGATCCCTTCCATTCAAAATGAGATATTCGCCCTTGGTTCAACGCTCTACGAAGCCTGGACGACTAAGAAGCCTTATGACGATGAGAAAGACGAGGCCGTTCGAGAATATTATAGAAAGAATCAGTTCCCAGAGCTGGTTAACCTCCCAGTCGCCCATATCATTAGCAAGTGCTGGAAGAGTATGTACGGTTCCGTAAACGAAATCGCCTGCGAATTGGATTCCCTTGGCAATACCTGAATCAAAACACGTCGTGATAGAGATAAGTACAAGGAGGGATATCGGGGGAGAAATTAACGTTCAAACTGGCTTTGGCATAGAATACCTCTGAGGTGCTTATTCCAGTAGGTTTTATATGGGAATCTGGGGGTTTTGCAATGGCTTATTAGCCACATTAATAATACCTTCGTGGGGATTAGGATTCTATGGCGCATCTAGATGAAGCTAGAGGTAGACTAGAGCAGCTATACTAGGTTAGGAATAATAATAATACTACTACTACTACTAGAAATAGGTACGATGTGGGAAGGCCGGTCATGAAACACTTGTCTGTTGGTAAGCCCTCGGCCTCATATGCTTCTCCAGATATATATAGTCTAGCTCACTATAGCTGTACCCTGAATTGGAAACCCATTAGCAACCGATTTCATGTTGCTTGGACAATGTCGCTGCTTAAATCGGAATGATGAGGTAGTCAGAGGGATCAGTCTTCAGGAGGAGGCAGCATTGGGGAAAGAGGTCTAAAGCCCATTCCAGCAACTGTAAGCGAGCAGAGGTGGCTCAGAGTGTGAGGCAGTACCCAGCAGCCCTCAGAAGCCTGGCTTAGGGAAGTAAAACGGGTCTCCATGGGGAGCTGGCCCAGGGGCCTGTTTATTTAAGGGACGGAACGAAAGTTTCCTAAGTGTTCCCTTGATATTTGTGAGAGTTCCATCCGTGAGACTGGGATTAAGTTATAATTTATGGTCTTCGGTAAGCGTTCCTACCGTACACAAATATACATAGGAGAGAAATCCGGTATCACCGCCGTGCAAAGTCATCAATTACGCTAATCAATAATCATAATCAGTCCATTCATCATCCGTATCCCTCTCCCAAAGCTCATTTATATCTTGCTCGGGTCTTGCGACAGTCTTTGCATTCTCAATAAGCTCACCAATTCCCTCAATATAGCTTAGTCGCGGCAACTTTTTATCCTTCTCTGCCATCAACTTACAAAGCTGTTCATCGAACACATTATCCGGCAGACCCTTCACCTGTGGTTCCATGTCTTTCTCATACCCATATATGCAAAGGGATTCCAGATTAGGCGGGAGATGATCCACGATGGAAAACGAAGCATCGTCTATTTGATCCGCTCCAATTCCCCGCGCAAAGTAATAGAGAAGGTGTATACCAAGACTTAGGTTCTTGAGCTGTGGAAAGCTTCGGAGCGAGCAAGGGGGAGGAGGACCTAAAACCGTGTTTACTTCCTCCTGCCTACTAAGGTCGTTAAGTTCCTCGATCCATTCATGCTGATAGGCTGGCTGAGAGCATGGTGAAGGACCATCGTCCTGGAAGAAATACTGTCCTAGACTTGGGTCAAAAGCCTCAGGAAGTGGTGTCTCACCCTCGACATCCAAATCCAAATATTGCAGATAATCCCGGTACTGGAATAATGCTCGAAAGACGTGATCCGGATTGAACAATCGCAACGCACCGTCATCCGATCCACGTCCACCAACAGCGTACGTGAACTGCTCCAACCGTTTTGCCGCTTCGATTGTATCAACTAAATACTGGTAGTCGAGATTGGAATTCCGAATAACGATGCTGGTATAGTTCGCTGACCAAGGTGGTGGCTCAATACTCGGATTCTCTGGATCTGTGATAGCATCCACGCGTACTGACTTCAGAGCCGGCAGCCGCCGCACAAGGTTCAGACTTCCATAGAGATCATAGGGCTGGTAGCACACCCAGCGAAAAGCAGAATCCGGATCTACAAGGAAGCGAACCTTTTGAAGATTCTGCAGGAATGGAGCATCCTTTCCGCGTGTATTTGCACGTTCGAGAAAGTGCTTAAACATGTGGGGTGCGATCGGCAACGACCGCCCCTTAGCTTCTGCTTTTATTTTTGCTAGTTTGGTTGGCTCTGAGCCAAGCGGACAGAAGCTCAGGGATTCCAATGCAGGAGAGACGGAAACCAATAGAGCGGCGAGTGCTTGAGCTAGGAATGGGGCTCGCAGGTCATGATGGCTGTCACAAGTCAGTCCTATTCTAGTGAATTCTGAAGGTGTGGGAGGAAAGGAAAGTGGGGAAAGTAACATACACCATAGTAGCTGGATTCTGTAGTAAGATGTTCAGCATCATCTCCTGCTCCTCTAATGAGTCATACCCAGCTCGGTGGATTGCCTGCTTAAGTCGCTTAAGATCATTTGGTCGCAAGGACTTCTGGGTTGGTTTCATTATATATGAATACACGCGTCCATATCTCAGCGATGGCGATCTGTTAAATTCTAGATATCGGACGTACCGCCCAAGTCGGGGAGTTCTAAGAATGGTGCGGAGCATCTTAAAGGCAACCGCAAAATCCAACATCTCTCTGAGCTTGATCCGGCGGTATTTACGTCAGTTGGACATGTCACAGATACGATGCATCCGTCGACACTGACGGGAAAGTGAAGTTGCATCGGCATGAGATGGCAAATAGGAGAGAATACGAAGAAGCAACTCGTCTGGAAGAGTTTCGAGTGGCATAGTGTAGGGTCTCGATGTTCAACTGCTGCCTCAGAAATCATAGACGAAGGAGGGTTGATATGCTGTGCTAATCATCAATCCTAGGCTGCTGTGACACTAGCCTAATTAGTGTAATAGTCTCGAGGTAGGTAGCTTATTCAACTAGCTAGCCCACTCTACATTCATACTAAATCTTGAAGAAGGGAAGGCAGGAACCCCGTAGGGTTTCACCTAATAGAGGGTGCTCAAGAGGGTTCAGAAACATAATCAACACGGGGACGCAAGATATACTTAAGACCATCTAGGCTTGCTTCCACTCGACCAGGCTGACAGAGTCTAATCAGTTGAATATATACCTTCTGCATCTAAAGGTGTTTTTCTTTTTTTTTTTTAGGATGTGTGTGAATTATGCAATTGCTCTATAGTTTATTTATAGAAAGTGCAACTCGGGAGCTGTGACATAAAGCGGCAGCCGAAGGCTTGTATATCCGGACATGGGAAACTTCTGGGACTACAATATTTCTCGGGATATACGCTCCAGTAAAATGTCCTGGAGACTCTGCCAGACTTTGTATCTCGATATGAAACCTTCGTCCGTAGTGTTATGTTGAGGTCCTGGACACGTGGTACAAAGTTCGGATGTATCTACAATGCCCCGCTTCTGTGCTTTATGCCCCGCGATCACTACATTCGTTCGCATACGGTAGAAGCGAACGCTCAACAAGAATGAGGTCAAATCTAGGCCATTTGGTGAGTATAAAATAGAATTCTGATCTCGGTTCGTGATTGATTCACATTGGGGTTTATCAACATACAAGTCAGTCCACTGACCTCTTCGCACGTGAGATGAAAGCCATCCTGTCTCGGCAAGCTGGGGACGACTTGGTCTCCATAAGCTGCGTAGTGCTATCTGAGGATGATTGTTGCAATTGAATCAGAGGTCTGGGCGCGAAAGGTCGTTCGCCCCCTGAGATCCGTCCTACATCGTCCTGGTGGTGATTTGCAAGAATATGCATGCCTGCTGTCACGGCCCGGCGAGCTTGTTGGCATTCCGCGACTGGAGCTGAGCGCTTATCCATCGCGCCGCTATAGTCTTAACCCCTGGAGGGTACCATTCGGTCAATTCAGACGAGCCACGCATGAACTGCTCACGTTGGAGGTGTATGGTCATGCTGATAGATTGGAGTTCCCAAGTCGCCGGTCTGAGCTGCATATGTGATGATGCTTATCCACTGGAATGCAGACACGCCTCATTCCTGCCTGAGGAAGCGTTGTTAGAGCCAGGCCAAGAGGTCCTCGAGAGGCGAACTCTGTAATGGCCTTGTATTCTTATTACTTTTCCCACTGTGCTTGTTGCCTGAGAGAGTCGTATGCTCCCTGGCCCAGGGTTCCCAATTACCTTTTCTTATCTCCTTGTAGCTTGGATGCTTTGGTCCTCAGTTTATACATTGAGCATTCTGATTCAAATTCGTGGAGAGGTGGCATATACCCTGGTCATTTAGGCCCAAGTTCCAAATGATCACTACTCGAGCTGTAGGTTGGAGGGGCTGCAATCGGGTCGGACCAGCCTATGCACCCTTGGTTTTAATCTTTGCTGCGACCATCTCATCGCGTACCCTGAACAGCCATTGAAGCAGATCTGCGAACTGCTCACAGTGCTCCACCATTCGATGGATGCCACATCATGGACTGCCACAACAGACAGGACGCCTGCATTCCCAGAGTATGTTAGTTCCAGGCTTTTTGCAGAGCCCTCGTGCCGAGAGGAATAGTATAGAAAGAAAAGATGGCACTGTGATATCTTATGTCGAGACAGAGCTCATCGCTTAATGGGTACAGCCATACAATGCTGTCCTGACTGGAGACGTTTCATTCTGCTCGCATCTCGAACGACCAATATTACGCAAGACCTTGTCACTGCATCCTGATGTACTCGAATAGAGGTCTATGGGGAAGCTCGATGTTACCGATTGTCGTAATTTCCGGTCAGACAATCAACCTCTGATGGTAAGAATTCAATCCCCCTTTGACATTATCAGTAACCTCCTATATGCTCTACGTGTAGAGATGTTGACATGAATTTCCATATTGCTTCTGGCAATTAGGGGACGATTCTGGATAAGAAAAAGGAGCAAAAACTACGTGAAGAACGACGAAGAGAAAAGAGAGCCCTACGCGAGCAAATTATTCTCATGAGTCACCCAAAGATGAGCGTCAATCAATATAATCCGAGTCGTACTCGGGGTTCCGACTGCGGCTTCCAGAGGGGGCGGGAGGCGGTCGAGAATCTGGCATCCCTATACGAATACATTCATCGTGTAGCGTCTTTTGCAAGTCTCTTCCGTGACAACCGGGACTTGCTCGACGCCATTGAGAATAACGAGAGCATCAAGAAAGGGCTCAACAGAGAAAGATATATCCAAGAGCTGAGAGAACAACTTAGCGGGATGGAGCAGCTTAAGAACATCGAGACCGAGAGGAAGAATCGTGAGATCAAGGAGCTGCAGAACAAAATTAAAACTCTCACTGCCGAGAAAACCTCTCTCGAGGAGACGAAGAAGAAGATGGAAGAGGACAAGGCCAAGTCCGACAGAAAGAGGACTGAAGAGCGCCTCACGTGGTTCGCCGACAGGAAAAAGGAGAGGGACCAGCACGATCAGGAACTTAAGGATCAGAAGAAGAAACTTGAAGAAAAGGCGAGGAAGGAATTGGCTGCTAAGGAAGAGGAGTTCCAGAAGAAGCAGAACGAGCTACAGGAAGAAAAGGTGGCCGTCATCGCTGAAAACGAGCGAGTCAAAGCAGAACTCGCCGACGCCAGAGAGGAAATTAAGAAAGAAACGAAATTCCATGAGCTCCTCCTCAGGGATAATACGAGACTTGACGGTGAGTTGGAAGTTGCACAATCAAGGTGCCCTATCCAAAGCGAGGACCCTGGGGTATTGTAAGTCACCATACACCTAGATGTTCTTGCAAGTATAAAACTGACAACCCCGAAGCAAGGAGGAATTAGACAGACTGTCCCAGAAGATCAGAATGGTTACTACAGACTACTTTACACATTTACCAGCTGGAGATATGGCGGTGAGTATATCCCATTCGTGACTGCTTTTCATATTATGGCGCATATACTAACATGAGCCCAAAAATATTAGAAATACCACAAAATTTCACAGAAGCTCGCCAAGCTTCACAAAATATTCGGCTCAGATCTAGTTCCCAACCTACCCACACCCGCGTCGACCTTCCTTCGCATACGCATAGCCCAGTACTTCATTATGGAATGCCTCAAGCGAGAAATCTGGCGACCATTCCGCTCCAGCGCTCTGGAGAAACAGAACACGGATTCATCATCAGTTCTCCAAGCACTCTCTACAAAGTTCCGGGACTTGAATCAGGAAGAAGAAATATCCTGGCGTGTCTGGACCTACAAAGGCCTGGACGCCATCACGGCTGCATCACCCGAGACAGGCGACACAGTCGTCCAAACTTCCGTCAACTCCATCGCAACCATCCTCTCACCCCTCATCCGGGAAAACATCAAGCCCAAATTCAAAGAAGACCTCACCGAGATCCTCGAGGGTGCCACATCCCTCTGGTCCCGTATCCGCGCAGATAACAGTCAGATCTCAATCGACTTCACCCCACCATCCCAGAAAGCCGCACAGACCTGCGATAGCTGGGAAGCAGAATCCTACGATAGCATTGACATGCCCGGAGAGGCAGCCGCGTCTTCTTCGAAGGACATCGTGTCAGAGACATGGGAACCATGGTGTCTCTTCCCGCGTATCGAGTCGCGATCCGTTAACGATGAGCTCCACATTTTGCATCGTGGCTCTGCACTATTTCCTGATTGTTCAGCCTTCATGAAGGGAAGGTTAGAACAGGATGAGATGCTTCGGAATATCTCTGTTTCCGCGGTGCCTTTGTCACCGATTAGCATGGCTTCCAGTGTGTAAACTGGGGCAAAAAGTACCACATATTCTTCTCACTTCTACTTAGTTGTCCTCGTTCTTGTTTCCGATGGCGTTTGTTTTTATTTGATTTCGCTTTCATGTTTTGCTCTTCTCTTCGTTTTGACGGACTGTTATTTTCAGAATGTTGATGTTGCCGTAATGACTGATGACCGTAGATGATTTGGTTTACTTTACGACGTTATGACCTGATTTACTTTAACGACTCTCTTATCATTCTTTTATGTTAGAATTAAGGCTAGCGTGAGTGGAAAATTCAGATAGGTTTTCATTCTGAATAGAACTGTAGATGGATAGGTGTAGTGGATACATAATCCCGCCGTGGTCCGCTACTATACAGGATTATATATAACCGAGTTCTTGTCAGCGCCTAGCCGCCGTACCGAAGGCGAGCTGCCGCGCCCCTCATCTACCCGAAACCACGGGTAGGCAGGTCTTATCCAAATCTACTCCGTTTGATCTATTCCAAAGATCAAAGTTATT
>QEIL01000241.1:0-30055 GCA_003116535.1 Paecilomyces niveus | reverse complement strand
TTACAAGGCTGCTCCAAAAGGACTACAGGATATGTGGCTACAAGCCTTTGATCCTGATCAAAACAAATATTTTTTTACCTCATCCCCAAGCGGGTGGATTAATGATGAGGTGGGATATCGCTGGCTAATTGAAATTTTCGACAAAGAGACAAAGGCGAAGGCAGGGAGGAGCTGGAGACTCCTAATCTTGGATGGGCATAATTCGCATACTACAAAACAATTTATCGATTACTGCGATCGCAATAGAATACTCCTATTACTCTATCCACCTTATTCAATATATACTTTGTAGCCACTTGACGTTAGTCTCTTCAGTCCGCTTGTAAGTGTATACAACAACCAATTTGATACGTGGATAAATGACTACCTTGGATTATCCCGATTTCAGAAGAGAGACTTCTTCGATCTCCTTCTACCTAGCTGGGAGATTACTTTTTCAGCGTCAAATATCAATAGTGGATGGAGAACGACTGGTCTTCATTCCTTCAACCCAGGCATCATTCTCAAACGCTTTGAGAAGAAGAATCACGAAAGGCCTTCCTCTAGTAAGCCATCACAATCTATCTTAAAGGCAGAGGACTGGCGACGCATCAAACAACTTGTACAAGATGTTGTGGAAGATATATATGATCGCAAAGCTCAAAAGCTTTCCAATTTAATAATCAATCTGTCAACCGAAATACACTTCTAAAACACCGTTGCGAAGGTTTATAATATGCTCTATTTAATGAGCAGAGGAGACGACAACACCCTAGAACATTACCATTCCCTCTCCGTACCCCTGAGGATGGCAATGCAATCTTCTGCGGCCCAAATAGGGTTAAGCAAGCGCGGCTTCTTCAAGGAGAGCAGGACAAGGCTAAAAAACAAATAGAGATTCAAAAGAAAGAGAATCAAATCCGTCGTGAACAGCAGAAAGCAGAAAAACAATATATTGCTCAAGAAAGACGTGAAACTTGGAGTCAAATCGAATAACACATCTTCAAGAACAGGAGGAAAAAAGACGTTTAAAGGAGGATGAAAAAGCAGCGAAACAGGCGGCTCTACAACTCTAAAATGATATTAAATAAGCCCGTCAGAGCCTAAAGAAGGCATCCAAACCTGTGAAAAGAAGGTATGATCAAAATACTACTAAAGAGGTGGTTAAAGCTGAAGAAGCTCCTTTGACGGTTACTAGCAGAGGACGGCAGATACGACTCTCCCAGCGCTTTCGCGATCCTAAAAGCTAGCTAAATATAATTTAATAGCCTTCTAGATTACTATGTTAAAATATCTACTAATTTCAGCAACTCGTTGTTATAATATAGTATTTTTTAATTGCTTCAAAATCTATTAAAAAACGGTCGTCAGGTGTGGACGATACGTCAGGTGATCAAACACGGTATCTGAGGCGCCAGTCCGGACTCTTCGGCTCCGATGCATCGGCTCCGACCCCTGTCAGCGTACAGACCATACACCGACGAAGATCTATGAAGGAATTACACTCACTTACTCGTGGCTATCCTTCTTCGAGCGATCAGCGATGTCTAATGAAGTTATTAAATTTGTCTTTTCCAATGGTAAGCCAATCGGATTTACAATTTCTGCTGTGCTTCCACTCACGGTCTAGAGATTTCACATTCTAATTGTTCACCTCATGGTCCTGTGAAGAGATGGATATTTCTGTCCACTTATAATACTCTTTCTGAAAGAAGATATTATTGGCGCTTCTATTTTTCATTTCGTGAAACCCAGGGAGAGGGTCACTTCTGGTGGGCCATTCTATTATGGATCTGACATGGAGTTACCTGCTCCGAATCAGCCAACCGAAGTATCTCTATCTGTGATCATAAACAGGATAATGACGGTTCAAGCGAAGAGACAAAGGTATATTCCTCGAAAGTATGAGACTTCCGGCTTGGTAAGTTACCTGTGGAGAAGCGGCTCCGACAGTAGTTGTGCAGCGTGGGTACAATGTATATCGTCGCCATGCGAAGACCTGTGCCATGTTCAGTCTAGTCTTTTTACGCCAAGATTTCCATTCCCTCTATATATTCAGGTCTTCTGTCTACAATCTCTCTGCTTTCTAGATCATCTATTTTACTGGACACCGCTCCAGCCCCCTTTACATACTCATTCCAAACGAACATGTCCAAACCCGTCATCATCATTGTGCCAGGTGCATGGCACAGACCTCAGCACTATAAGTATATCATCGAGGGACTCCGAAAGTTCCAATACGAGGCTGTCGGTGTGACACTGCCCACAGTCGACTCGAACCCACCTCTGACTAGCTGGGACAAAGACGCAGAAGCAGCCCGGACAGAGATCCTGAAGCACCTTGATGCCGGTAAGGATGTTATCGTTCTCGCTCACTCATACGGTGGTCTCGTCATGTCCGAAGCAGTCAAAGGCCTGGGCAAGAAAGCGCGCGAGGAACAGGGCTTGGAGACAGGTGTCTTGAGACTGATATACATGTGCGCCATTGCGTCTCAAGAAGGCAAGACTTTCCAGGAGATCACGAAGCCCGAAACAGATGAGGAACTCCAGCTGGCATTGCAACAGCAGAAGGCAATCAGTATACAACTCGTGAGTACATATCTGACTCGTTCCTCCATAACCTAACCCTGACTTGATCCTTTACCGTTACCATTCGAAAGTCGGTCCCCCATTCACCATGGAAAGTAATGGGTAGCTAACATACCACCTACAACCCAGGATGGAACCATGGTGCCCAGCGACCGCGAACTCGGCTGCGAAATGCTCTTCAACCGCTGCAATCCCAAAGATGCCGAATTCGCCTTGGATCTCATGGGAACCCACCCTGCAGGTCCATTGATCGTGCCTGCCACGTACACAGCTTATCGAGAAATCCCCAGCACGTATATCCTCACAGAGAATGATCGTGCCTTACTGCCCACGACGCAGGAGAGGATGATTGCGCAGGGAGGTGACGGATCATTCGAGGTCGTGCGATGCGAGGACGGCCATTCGCCGCATCTGAGTAATCCGGGCTTCATTGTGGATTGCATCCGTAGGGCCGCGGGGGAGAAGGTCTGATGGAAAATTCTGGGAAGAGATATGGGTAAGATGGCGTATATAATCGCACTGTTGTGGCATTGTCCCAAACTGAAGGAGTCAAGACCTCCCCTATCGCAGCGCCTATAGATATTTTACTCTTTACTAGTGTTAGTAGAGATATAAATAAAGCTCACACATCTCCTCTTTTCAGAAACAATCGTATGTATGATACCATACGGAGTCCCCCTTGGTGCATTTTTTTTTCTTCGTATATTAAATTTACTGTCATTTTATCTCTTTAATTATATGCATGAGTCTCGCAGATAGCTAGGGCTGGTATGGTATGTTATTAGTACATTGAAAGGAACAGGTACTTATTCTTTAGTCATAGACCGTATCAGTTTGCTTAGAATTGATGGGGCGTATGTGCTTTTGCAATGTTCATTTTCTTAGTATGCTAGTATGCTATAAGGTAGAATGGTCTCAGGGAAATTCCTCACTACGGTTGCATATTCATAGGATGATAGTTATATCAAATTTATCCTGATCTTCGAAGATACCGTGCACCTCGCCGTGTATTTATTATAGTACTACATGCTACACACATAACAGTTCAAAAAATAAGATCCCAAACAACCAAGTAAGTACACAGACCTACGGTACCCCAGAATACCATCTGCGCGGTGCTGCGCCGCTCCGTTGCTCGCCGGAGTTCCTTATTACCACGACCAACGTTGGTGTGGGTTGTCTGGATATCGGTGACGAGTTGACTGATGTAGTCTTCCTGAGTGGATAGGTGGGTGACCAGGGTTTGCTGTAGAGACGAGATCTCCAGAAGAGATTTTTCAGCGTTTCTGTTTGATTTTAGTTAGAAGTGCACTTCGCAAGAGGGGATAAATGCTAGATTATCGTTGGGCGTTGAGGGACGGGAAGACGTACTGGACCTTGCTCAATGTATCCTCATAATGCTTGAGCATGATATTGTTTTCCTGTGCGAAGAGCTGCAACTGCTCAGGGGAAAGCTGCGACTCGATATCGGCAACTTCAGCCTCGCTCATCACAGCACCCTGCTCTCTCAGCATCGGCGGCACAGCCATGTAGTCACCTTTCCTGCCATCAAATGCAACAGCGGCGCCTCCATCCTGTAGCCGAGTCGAGACATCCCTCCCCACGCTCCCCGTCTTATATAGCACACTCTTCTCCTTCTCTCTGACCCTCTCAATCCTCTTCTCCACCATGCTTCGTTGCACTTCCGCCGCCGTCTCAAGTCCATGTCTCAAAAACCATAACACACTCTCCCTCACCGCCCTAATTGTACGAGCTGACTCTTCGTCGTGTTCCTGTTCCGGTGATCGGAGTTGATTATCATCTGTCCCAGCCAATGCACCTGATCCGCCCGCCCAGCGCCATAATAGCTTATTCTTATGGCCGTGCTTCTTTTGTAGAAGGGTGGTCTCAGTTTCTTGCCGGAGAGTTTCCGCGGAGGAGAGGTTTGCAATGGAGGACGAGAGGTCGCGGAGGAGCAGGGCGGTCGAGGAGTCAATCGAGTCACGCTCTTCGTCTGTCAAGTGCTTGTGCGGCTGGCTCTGTGCTTTGAGAGAGGAGATGGAGCTGGTGGATGACGTCCGGCGCTGGTAAGCTGGTGGAGCAGGAGCCGTGGAGAGGTACGAGTGACGTATCGACTGAAGGTAACGGAGGAGAGAGGTGATATGAGAGTTCTAGAAATGAAATAAATATTCTTGTTAGCAAAAGCTTCTATTTAACTTGATGGCATAGAAGGCAAACAAAAGTTCTGAGACTGACTATTCTGTACGCTTCCTTGAGGAACTCATTCACTGTCTCGGTCGAAGGCCGAGGTGCTCCATGCTCCGGGATCGCTGGAGCAGAATGCGTCTCCGTGAGGAGTTGACTGACGATTGGAGTTAGGTTAGTCATGGTTATCGCATGGCACTCTGATTGTTGCAACGCGAACAGAGAGGAATATTCAAATCTGGTCCATAGTCGTAGCTATGCGCCAGCTGTCAACAATCCATCCGAGCTTCACGTCAATGGCGGAGATCTCTTGGCGCTAGTGGTTTCTCTGGCGCGCCGCGTGATCGGCACAAGCCCCAAGACTGGCATCACAACACGTTCCGCCTTAGAGAACACATTAGTATAGCGGATTTTTAAGAATTAGTATTACTTTTTTTTTTCTCACTTGCAAGGTGTGCCAGCTTACATATTTTCACTGCAGGATTAAAACCCACTGCCTTGATTTCCCGGCCATAGGGAAGTAAAAACACAGACATTAGCATTGAAACGTGAGGTCAAAGCTCTTTCGAAAAATTTCTGATGACAAGCTTCGTTGGAAGCAGGGAGGAGCCTCCCTGATCATATCATTTCAGCATGGAACTGCTGCCTGAAGCTTGAAGAATGCTTGAATTCTTATCTATCCTAGGAGCTAGCTGAACTGATGTTCCCAGTGTGTGATACACTAGGCCTAATCAGGGAAGATGTGGCAGAACTCCTACTGGCAGTCCGCCAAAATATCATCTGCCTGCGAATTTGGAGCAGGGATGATGGTGGCCTCCGTTTGCACCTAGACTACTGAAACCAGAAGAAGAACAATCCCCAGGTGCGCAACTCACTGGTAGCAGAGAATGGGAACCCAGCTGTACAACAAGTACGTGCGAAAAACAATACTTGGAAAATGTACCATTAGTTAAAAGACTAAGTACAGGAGGTTTCCCATAGTATTCGCGAGACTGGTCAAGGCTTCCAGTTAGGAATGTCTGCACCTGTCAGATCTGGCTTGATGGCTTTGCCCTCCAGCCAATCCTTGCACTTGCGGTAGAGAATGATCTTCTCAGGACCGTGGCTATTCAGATTCAGTTTCGGAGGCGTACTGATCTTGTCCTCCGCCCACGCAAGATAGCGGTAACCAGAGGGGTACTTCTCAACCTCCTCCTCGGGAATATGGGATGTTCTCTCCGGATTCACTGGGATAAACTTGTCCTTGTCAAAAAGCAGTGTGTAGAAGCACACACCCCAGCGACCCTCTCGCTTCTCAAGCAGAAAGAAAAAGCGACAGTCTGCCTCATTATCCATCTCGACCCCATCGAAGGTAAAGCGGCAAGTAATAGTGATCTTTTGCTTGCAGACAGCACGCGTGAGCTCTGGATTGGTCTCGACCGAGGACCCGATGATGCGGTGCAGGATGTACATAAAGCTAGAGCCTTTAGCGAAACCGTCTTTGGAAGCTTGAATGAACTCGTCAATGCTTCCCTGCTTCCAGGAGGTCGCGATATAGGCATCATCAAAGAACATGGAGCGGTAGTTCTGCCATCTGCCTACTGGGTCAACGTCTCTTCTTTCCCTATCATCTCACTATCACGGTAAATGGCACTCACTCGGCGGCATCACGATAACTTCCCCAGCCCTCACAGATTTCACGGATTTTAAAGCGTTCCAGGGCCTCCTTATCGAGGTCGCTACCCTTTGAGTTGTTACGCAACGCATGCTCGGGATAAGTGCTTTCTTCTGGCTGGGAGGTAGGATAGCGGTCCGGCATCTTGAAAGTTACGGGAAAATGAGGTACAATATTGTAGATTTGATTTATCTTGAATTATCGATGAATCACCTCTACAAGTAAGTTTTACTGAAGCTTGGGAGACGAGGAGCAACTTACATGTTGAATCTGGTGACCTGCAGCCATTGTTGATATGTTCATTATCATTATGTTTGGAGCCGATGGCCGTAACAGTATTTACCCGGTAGGCCTTTTGACGTCAATTTAACATGAGATATCAGCTAATTAGTCTCCACTCAGTATATTTCTTGGATGCATACATGCCGATTGTCCCGGATCAGGTTGATCAGACAGTATGTGCTTCATCAGCCATCGGCGAAGAAGTTTGACTAGGGACGAGTAGGTATTCTAATGGACTCTGATTTCCTTCGACCGATACGCAGTCGTCTGCTGTTATGTCTACCTATCTAGAGAGGCAAAGCATAGTACCGGCGTTATGCCAAGCTGTGAGTTTTCCGTTTTGACCTCAATTATAATTCCCTGTACCATTGCAACACTCCTAGCAGAGGAATGATTGGACTGTAATTACAGTCGTCTCAATTCCAGAAAATATTTCGTTCTCTAAGGTTCCAAACTGACGTAATTATACCTGCTTCGGCTTGAACAGGACCACCACCGAATTAACAACATCGATTGCCCGCGCCATCTCTCATTTTCTCCATTTACCTGACGGATTTGTGGAATTCGTCGTTCGAGCGGTACGTTCCATATCGAGTATCTCCATAACGAACTATATTCATCTGGCGAACATCCACACCAACATATCCCCCAAATGGTCCTCCTATAGAGCACCCTACATCCCACATCTTCAACCCGAAATCTAATGCCATTGCCTTTCTCACTAACTCCGTATTTGAATATCTACAGATCTTCTTCGGCCTAAACCTCGTCTCGAACTTCATCATGTGGGCAACTCTTCACACGCGCCCTGACCGGTTCGCCATCAACCACAAAAGTCTCCATCACCAACACCCCGAGATGGTGATGTAGTGATGTTGTATTTTCTTAGAGCTTGCCGGTGAGCTGATCCCGAATTTACCCCAGGTTCTCCCGAATCTCCGATTGGAGGTTCTCGACAGGGTTAGGTGAAACTTCGGCAGATGAGAAATGCCTCTATTGCCGACACAACATGACAATTCTCTATCAGCATAGTTTCTAAAACTGACCTTCGCGCCATGTTCCGAAATATCATAGTAAGCCACAGAGTCTAGGGACTCTTCAACCATGATATAATTAAGGTATGAAAGGCATGAGGTTATTAAGCATTAAAAAGTCCTAAACTAGGACACTTCCGGTGATTACTAACAGGTATGCCTTTTGAAAACATCGGCCGGCGCTATGGTTAGTGGGCTCCGAGATTAGGAAGATCTAAAATGGATTTCTGAGTCAAGTGCTTAGGATGGATGAGATTCGTCGACATTGCTCGTAGCTTGGCCACTACAGTACTATGCTTTGCTGACAATGTTCGGCCACCTGAGACTAAGATGAAGGTCAGTGCTATGCTATCAGCGGTAGTGTTACTCGAAAGCTCTGGCTACGTACTATATTGAAGTCACGTTGTGTTCAATCTAGAAAACTGTTCGACACTAAAAAGGCGGGTGCAGAACTGAACGCGTTCTATTGTACAATGTAGTTCTCGCCCAGGAATTGGGGTGGAATTGCAAGAGTTATCTAATGTAGGCATTGCGGCTACGGCTTCATTGAATGGTACGCAACAGCACAGGAAAACATATATTCTTTGAGCTTGGTCTACAAGGATTATTAATATCTATAGTATATACTGGTCCTAAGATAACACCGTAATAAGAGACCTTTATAACCAGTAAGAAAGATCTCGGGCCCCTAGGGGGTCCAGTAGTAGTCTCCTACACCTCCGGATCAGAGCTTGGTCAGCGGCACCACGGGTAGTTAGATAGCCAGCTTGAGCTCCCTAGATAGTTCCCTCAATCAAGCATCTTAGCAGCTCCGAGAAAAGATATACAGCTGAGTAAGCGAGTTTCACTCGATAGCCGCGGTCATTTCCAGACACAATACATCTCGGGGGGTGGGGGAATATCCTGGGGAACGATGAAGGACCATGATCTACTCGCAAAGCCATGCGTCTGCTGAGTTGACTATCTCGGTGTTTTTTAAAACAGCACGTTCCGGGTAAGGGCACATTGGACGCTGGCGTAGGACACCAGACGTTGTGTCGGTAGAGTTGGTCCATGCGGTAGCCACAATGAAGTCGACGTCGATACCGTTCTCGACCCATTCCATAAGGGCCATCAAAGCATCGTGCTTCGGATCTGTAAATCCAGGCACGGAGAAAACAGAGGTGCCAACAAAACCGGCTTGGTTGGCCCCCGCGATATACCATGGTGCATCCACCGAGGTACCATAACAATGATGGAGGCCCGGTATAAGGAATAATCGGAACGAATCAGAAATTGCGCCGTAGCGGGCGACTGACTCGTAAAAGTACGTCGAGCTACCAGTTGGTATCAACCCGTCAGACATTCCGTGGTACATGAGTAGTTTGCCTCCGTCAGCCAAATACTGGGACATGGCGGCGAAATCGTTGGCAGTGATATTTCCAGGGTTCTTCTTATCAGCAAAGGGAACAAGGGAGTCTGTGTAATCCTGCCACGGCCAGTCAGGATCATCAAGCAGCATGTTCTGGATGTACTGGACACCCAGTGATGCAGGCTCCGAACCAGATATCAACACGTTCCATTCATTTTCGGAGCCAATCTCGAGTCCTGGGAATGCAAACTGGCCATCTATGGTGTAGTTTGAGTGTATTTCCCTTACAGTCTGCGCTTGTTCAGGGCTGAGACATGTGGTGTTGGTGGCGTTGCAAAGCAACCGATCCACATCGAGACTACACTCATGCGGTGCGCTGATGATACCATCAACAACACCATCCACGGCATCGCACTGAGAAACCACGTCTGCAGCGATTTGAGGGTACAGAGAGGAATCGATATGGTTCGCAGCTCCTTGTGGCAGATTGTAGCTTCCGGCCTTGACTGTCCACGTTTGAAGATGCGTCGTCCACCAAGCCGGTGCACCGATGAGCAGGCCGTCAAAATCATCCGGGTAGAGCTGCGCATCCTTGAGTCCCTGACGCCCACCTGTCGAGCAGCCAGAGTAGTAAGAATACTTGATCTTGGATGCATAAAAAGACTCAACAAGCTTCTTGGCGATAGCTGTGGTGCCATGAGTCGCACGAAACCCAAAGTCAAATCGTTTCTCAGGCTGTTCCAGCGCCCAGGTAATATCGAATTGGGATGAGTTGTGTCCCAGGTCAGTGGAAGCGACTGCGAACCCATATGCCACGCCAGCACCCATATCAAGCCAGTTCATGCCGCCTGCAAATCCGCCACTGCCAACTGTGAGGTAACGTTCGTTCCAAGTGGTAGCGGGCAGGAACAGTCCGAATCGATAGGAGGATGTCTCCGAGCTTGTCACATTTACCATGACGGCACAAGTAGCAGGTAGGTTGGTAGGGTTGATCGACCACGCAGGATTGGCCGCTCCCTCGCCGTATGATCCGCCGGCCGGGATGAAGTCGACGGTCAAAATTGTTGCATTTTCGGGAAGCGCCTGGGAGAGCACGGGCAGTGAGCACATGTTGGAATTAGATGCCATTGCGAGGAATCCAGAGGAGGCCACGAAGGCTAACACTGAGAAGAAATGTAGTTTTGGTGCCATGGTACCGATCGTTTGCTTTGGATGGTTGGGATGATTGATCACTTGTTAAAGGCTGGTCAACCCTGCATCCACACTGCATGATGCCCTTCTTTTAAAACAAGGTCTTGGTTTGCCTCGTTAGATGCCGACTCAGTTGCCGACACATCTGATAGATAGGGGTCAGCTCTATCCACACGGCTCGGTCAACCATAGCTGACGGACTTATTATTAGTGACTTCGTAGTTAGTATCCGAAGCGCCTTGTTCCTGGCTTATCTCCGTTTCGTAGAAATAAAGTTGTGAAGTACCTGCGCCACTCTAGCACTTTAAGCATCGCGACACCTTCAAGACACTAGCTGTTCCGCGACCGGACTTCCTCTCCCTTAGTCAGTGACCGGATCCTAATTCGGGTATAGAATATAATGATATGATCCGACTATGAGTAGCTTACGTGAGGTACTCTACCGAATACGACACTAGGGGATAACGCTTCACAGTACCTGCCAACAGTGCGAATCTCAACTTGAAAGTAAGCAACATGCAGCAGCATAGCCACGAACGGCTAAGGAGCGGAGTATGCTATTCGCCCATAGCTCAACTTTAAACGGTGCAACTTCGGCTTGTCTAATGGCATAGGGAAGTAGATGACGGCAGATATCACCGTACATCTGGACAGCTCCTAGAAGAATGTGCAGCTTGCTTATTTCTCTCCCTGGGAATATCTTGGCACGCAGGCCTAATAGGATTTATATTAACAAGTCCTAAGCGGCATCGCTACATACGTACATTGAGTCGGCCGCTTCCCCCCGACACGTATCCACTTGGCAATTTTACAGTACAGTGCATTTGACGATTAATTCCGGGAGAACTGAGACTAGGAACGTTGACTCTTCCTCCCAATCTCACTCTCATCAGCATTGACATTCTATAGTTCCTTCATCTAGCTAGCAACCCGGGTGCACGGTGCAGATCTCCTATTCTAGAACCTCTGCTGATAGCACCTGCTGCTACTTCTCCAAAGCCTCATCCCAAACGCATTCACGACGAAGAAATTTGAAGAATAAGAATATCGAGTATTTTCCGGAAGCGAATCAAATTTCCAATTCCCGCTGCGATAGCTCTTTCGAAAGATCTGATGCCGAATTCTACTCCATATATGCCCAATACAACATCCGCTACACTGGACGCGATGTCATTTATGTACGACTGAGGAATCGACATAGCTCAAAGACCGACATATGCCCTAAGAGACTTGAAATATTTCAGAGCATTGAAAAACATTGCGCATGTGTTAGTAGAATGCCTGCTTCTAGCGGAGCTATAGAAACGGATGCGGGAGATGATCGGTAATAAGATCTTAGAGATATTAATATATGTTTGGGATAGATCCGAAGTCAACTGTGTACATCGCTGATTCAAAGTTAAAGAACGCTTTCTCAGGCAGTTTTAGGTCATGGAAACGATATCAGACCGTTCCGGTTCGGACGAGGCTGTGATACTGGGGGAAAGACGATGGGTAGATGGACTCGCAAGGAGCCGGCTAGGCAAGGGATCGAAGCAATTGAAGATGAGATCTCGGACTGCTCTATGGGCAGCAAGAAGCAACTATAGAACAAGGCATCGATGCAAAAAGCCTCAACCAGCTCGTAGAGTTAAAGATACGTTAAGGGCCTTAGCACTAGAGGATTTAATTTGCCGCGGATTAAAAGTTTGGAGTCCTAGGGAATAATGTGCGAGGAATGTGTGACTATCGGACGAGTGCTGAAGCTGGACTGCTCGACTCTAATGATGATTTGATAGACAATGGGGATTTCGACGATATCCCATGGGATGAGGATCGATGACTATACCTTTTAGAAATGTTTAAAGATTGATTTATGTAGAAGTTAATTCCTTTTAAAATGTTGGTCTGAGGATCCTACGGTAAAATTATTATTTACTAGTTTTTGGCTGGACTGTAGAGGGACAAATCTGCCTACACTATTGCGCATGGCCCAATGATCAATAGGGATCTGACATGAAGATATCACTCTCTATTCTAGTCTATGGCTATGATTCCATGTCTACCTATTTCAATGGAATATATGTTCTCCGGTCGGTTGAATGGATTTAGAAAGGCCGTGGCCCAATCCCTAGTTGGTGATGGTTTTGAAGTAAATACGCACATCACCTGCGTGATCCAAAGAAGTGGCAAAAGCAAGAATGCCGTCCGGACGGAGTAAAACAATCGCACCTGTCTGTGCGGAGATACCATACGCAGTGTGCGCCGATATGTTCGAGTCATACAATACGTTCCCGATATGCGGCACATTAAAAACCGCGCTCCCTTCACTGTATGCATTGGCGACCAAGGTGAGGTACTTCGCCATTCCGTCAGGTAGATACTTGGGAAGTTCCACCAGCTGAGTGACCGCTTCCTCCAATCTTTCCCGAGTGGTGGGAAGTTTTCCAGTAAAGACAAGGACCCACCGGTTCCCTGAGCTTCTTGTGTGATGATATAATCGACTAGGAACCCTAGATCCAGGCGCATAAACAAGAGCGTCAGGTCCGCGCCAACTGGAAGTTACCATTCCCGCTGAGGAAGATTTGTTGATGATATTGGTGCCATAGTGAATCCCCAGGCCGATGTTGAAGTGGATGGTTTCGTCGAAGAGCTTGGAGAAGAGTTCATTGGCGTCCTTGTATGATGCTCTATACTCCTCGGGAATCTCTCCAGATATAGATGCGGAGAATCCCTTGTCAAGCTGGATAAGATATTCGGCAGCTGGGCGGCGTTCCAAGTCATAGGTTTCGAGAACATCAGGGGAATACCAACCTTTGGCAGCGCCGCCAATCTTCCAGGCAAGATTTATGGCATCATGCACACCGGTATTCATACCCTGCGCTGCACCAGATGAGTGTGTGTGGCATGCGTCGCCGGCCAAAAAGACTCTTTTGTGAGCCTCAAATTTATTGGCGACTCGTTGTTTTATACTGCAACAAGAACGAATAAGTACGCAGTTCACGAGAGAGATAGCTAGACTCATAATCGTACCTATACAATGTCCACCAGTCAACCTCCTCAAGCTCCAGGGTGAAGGGTTGCATTGCCTTGACCGCTTCCTGTTTAGTCTGATCTTCGGTAAGCTTATCGCCATATTTGGCAAGCATATCCTGTGTCATGGATATTCCAATACGGTTGGCGCCATGATCAAGTTGTACCCAGAGGACATTGCCATGGCTCTTGGACTCGATTGAGGCGAACCCCACGTCCGGTTCAGGCATATTGGTCTTGAAATGACCATCAATCCGCACCCACTTGAAAGTGGTGTCATTGCCTTCCAATTGGATCCCACTAAGATTCCGGACGAGAGAGTGACTGCCATCTGCACCGACAAGGTATTTGCTGTTGTCTGCCATCTATGTTACCCCATGTTCCCGATAAAATGTATATATCTTACCTTTTGACGAAGATTTGCTTTCCAGTGGAGATCTCTTGGATCTGAGCCGTGACTTTGCGATCATCTGTGCTTGTTTCATCGATGGAAAAGTTTTAGAGTTTCCATCCAATGTAGGGTTTCAACCCAGAAAGTGACTCATAGGCTTGCCGAATTACATTTTCGGAATATTTCTGGCGAATATTCAAACAGTAGTCCAGGAAAGTCCCATTCATGTGGTGAAACATGACATGCCAGCCACGAGAAGTAACACGCTTTCCATCCTTGTATGTGACGCTGTTTCTGGCAACAAAACCGATCTGATTCAACTTGTCAAGGAGTTCGAGCTGGTCCAACATCTCAAGAGTCCTAGGATAAAGCGTGGTGGCTCTTCCATACATAGCCTGCTCTTCTTTATCATACTGTTCTTCATGGACGTTGTCAGATACACAAGCCATTCAAATAAAGATACCAAGACATACCGACTAGGATAGTGTCCACTCCCTGACGAGCTAGGCCATAAGCGATCAATAGGCCAACTGGGCCACCACCAGAAATAAACACATCTGTCTCGATACACTGGGCCATCATGTTCTAATAGGGTTAGGGAGGACGAAGGCGATATTCAATAAGAAGAAGTTTTGTTCTTCAGGAAAACTGTTTTGAAGAAAGCAAGCGCTGCAAAAATACCTCCTCATATTGAGGTTTTATGTCCTCATCCTTCCAGATAAATCGGCGTTTTTACTGCAATATATCAGAGATATTGCGCTCAAGCGATCTTCATTGTGGATCCAGATACTCACAGAAACTCCCATTCAAAAGGGAAAGATCAGCTCTCTGTATTTGTGCTTCCAGTGTTGTGCAAAAAGCCGACTGGGAGATGAACAATAACGCGCGCATAATTCTGCTGCTATCGGTTTGCCTCGAAGTCGATGACCCACTGAAGAGGCGGATTTCTATTGTCTTACGTGCTAATAAAGAAAATCCAGCAAAGTTAACTCCCGAGAGATACCTGGATCGGTCGGCCTGCGGGTCGGCATAGTCGGCCTTCCGAGTAGAATGTAAGGTGCTATAGTTATGACAAGATGGTTTCCGGTACTGGTACCGATACAGAAACCACGGATGTGCCGGTGGAGGCTCTCGCTTTCACCCTGTTCTACATATCTGTGCCCTTCTGACTACCCGGCAAGAGAGGTCCAATGTGACCCTGCAATTCTTAGCCAGGTTCTCATACCATTAACAGCTCTCTGTGAAAATAAAACGGTTTCAACCGCGTATAATGCATAGAGATTAATGGATAAGATGTATAATGATCCATCTCGGCAAGGCATGCGGACCGAAAGCTAGTACAATATCGGCCCAGATATTGCGGTATGAGGCAATCTGTCCTAAAATATCGGCAGATATCTCCAAATTAATTATATAATGTGATATCTTAGCGATTTTTTTTTTTCAGCTATAACTAATGATGTCGATAGTTCCCCTCTATATTGTCGCTAATCTGTGGTAGGTGGTGTCTATAAGCGCAATGTGCTCTACAGTAATAGTGCTGTGTTATACGTTAGACTACTTGGTAACTACTTAACAACTCTTAGAATCCTAAATACCTGTATATGTAGTCATAAGATACTAGTTCACCATATAGTAAAAAGAAATCTACAGAACGACATGGATAATAAAGTACCTTTGTTCTGATTTTGTCGCTATATCGTCAGGACAGGAGGGGAGAGGAGGCATATCGCAGCAAAAGGACGCTGTAAGGATCTTATAAAATCCGAGAGTATCAACACATAAGGTGTTGATAGCTATTTGACTATGTTTCTATAGAGGCCGTCGCCTTTCAAGTAGTAGGCCTCGGGTTGGCATAAGCTAGTGTAGCAAGAGACAATAACTGAACAGTTTGTGAACCTCCTAGGGCACACTCTGAACTTGTCCCGATATCCCAGTAGGGAATGAGTTCCAGACCATTGCTTTGACCCCCTGACGCATCTTATCACTTTACGTGGCTCTATATCGCGCATACGTGTGGAGTAAGAGAAGACATCCATTCTTCCTACGTACCCGGGAACAGACTCGGTATCGGGAACTGTATCCGAAACGTCTCCCGAAACATTACTGGTATCCGGTAATATACAGTTACGGCTCTTTCACCTCGCAACTCAACATGCTTCAGACAATAAAAGCGGTGGATAGTCAAGGTAAATATTGGGATAATTGCGAGAAAAAAAGGGGGGGAATGCGATGGTTAAGATGGGTTTGCGTCGTTGCTATGAAGAATAGGAATCAAGCAAATTAAGGCGTTGGACGTCGTGGGAAAAAAAGTATGGACATAATAGATTTGTTCACTTAGTCCTTGACCTGGATATACCGCAACAATGTCTTCCATGGCCTTCACAGAATTAATCATGTCTCGTATACCAGATAAATTGCAGTGCCGCCGCTTAATCCGGGAAAATCCCTCCTACGTCCATTACGTGCGGAGTTTGACAACATTTGTCTTGTACAATAGCTAAACTACAATTGAATTTCCAAAACAATTGTAGAACGCTGTAGAAAGTCTATTACTGGGAATAGTTTCTTTTTTCATTGTTATATTGACATAAGATACGGTGAATCCATCTTTCGATACATTATATGTGGTAGTACCGCATGAAAGAACTATCAACATATATCTACTGCTTTCGAGGGCGAAGCTTAACTATGAGGCCTTCTTGTTTCACGAACCACCTTATATATCGTGGCATTAGCATATAATTCAAGATCGGTTTTCTGATTTTATGTCAAGGTAAGATAATATTACTTACCAGCAGGTTTCTTTCAGAACTGTATCTGGGTTTGCAAACTGGATTTCAAACCGATTCAAAAGAGTCGGTATAACCTATTCCATACAATACAGTGTCAGCCTACGGTGCCCGGCTTTCGTGATATCCTATTTCTAATATTTACTTACCTTACTCATTTCCATCCAGCTGATATCTACAGCAGGAAAAGTTAGTCCACTTAAAGCAAAAAATAGAGAAGAGAAGAATTTTTCGGAGGTACTTTTGCCTATGCAAAGTCGAGATCCGCCCCCGAAAGCAAAGAAAAACCTTTCTGTCAGGGTATATCAGCCTCTGAATGCTTGGAGATCAAATGTCATACGTCGCTACATACTCATATCGCCATTGCCTTCAGCCAACCATCGTTCAGGACGGAAGATTTCGACATCCTCGCCAAAGACACTCTTATCTCGATGGACTACCCAAGGATTGACGCCCACTGTAGTCTGAAGGCGACGCATATTAGCTAACGTCAATGTATTAAGCTGGGATACTTGGAATTATACTCACCCCTTCTGGCAAGAAGCAACCGTCTATCGTAGTTCCTCCTTTAGGAACAACTCGAGGTAGACTCATTCCAACAGCTGGATGGAGTCGTAGAGCTTCATGCATGCACGCTTGAAGATATGGCATCACCATGGCCTCCTCTAACCTCACTGGGTCTGACAGTTTCCCTTGTTTTCTGCGTTCTTCGATCTCATTCATCAGCTTCGATAAGCAAGGTTCATTTTTCAACAGAAAATAAATGATGGACCTCAGAGATATCGCCGTAGTGTCGGACCCAGCAAAAACATTAGAAGTTGCCATAGACAGAACATCCTCGGCAGACATCCGCTGAGATTTGTTGTTCATCACATCGAATAGCTTCATAAGAATGTCCCGTTTCCGGTCGTTGAGTTCCGCACGCCCTGCCACTTCCCGAAAAGCGATCTCCCGGATGCCTCCATGCCTTGCAGAAATGCCTAAACGATTGCCGATGATAGGCGTTAGAAAGTCGTGCAGCCAATAAAGCCAGGGAACTTGACCGATCCAGGCAGCGGACTTAAGAGCGCTCTCAATCTGGAAGAAGGCGCCGCTATCTGTTCCTCTTTCAAGAAAGCCGAATGATTTTGAGAACGTAATCTCGCCAATTACGTCTTTGACAGTCAATAAGCGGCTCCAAGCTACCGGGATATGCTAGCTTACCGAAGGCGAAAAGCTGCACCCACTTCCCAATGTCAACCGTAACTTCGGAGCTTTCTTTTGATATACAACCCATAAAATGTGCAACCACTTCATCGACCTTTCCTTCAAAATCTTTCAAGCTGGCCATGGAGTAGATATTGTTGACCAGTCTCCGCTGACTACTGTGGACGTCTTCATCTCGTTCTGCGAAGAGGTCAAACTTGCGGTGGCCTTGCCAGACACCTTGTTTCATTTAATTAGCCATGTCTCGCGGCCCCTGGAATAGTAATGATTGGATAATATGAGACTTACTGTACCAGTCACTTTTCCTGAACTTTGAACCCGCACCTATGAACAATTAGTTAGTAATTACACTCCAAGTGAGCATTATAAAGGGCGCTTATAGCCATATATCTTACCATAGATGATTTTAATAGCAGCCAAATCGGCCACACTCACTTCTGTCGGACCAGTTCTCACTAATTTACCGTGCTTTTCGTGAAGGCGGAGCATAATGCGATGAATATTGCCTTTCCGAGAGACGTGCACCATCCACAAGCGAGAAAGACTCGCGAAGAAGGGACCCGGTATTTTGGCCAAGGGGCCGAAGAAACGGACATATAGAACATAAAGTATGATGAATGCTATCAGCACAAAAGTAATATTTGCAAAGTTCTGCCCTCTGTCGATAGGCAAGATGCCCTTCGACAAAAAGCGGAAATTATGAAAACTTTCCATGTTGGACAAAGAAAATTGAAGTGATGGTAGAATGAACAGTAAAATCCAGCGTGTTGTTGTTGCTCTGTTAGAATGGGGGAATCCAGTGCAAGTAAGACTTCATTCAAATACTGTGGAACACAGAAGGTGAAGACCTGTAAAGCACTGTATTACCGATGGCATAGGTCTTTAAGAATCTTCCCCGCATTGATGGCAATACTGCGGGATACTTCGTCCCCACAGGAATAAAATGCGGACGTGCGGAGATCTGCAGTCGTTTCCGGGGTATCATTACCAACATAATACATGTTATAAAATAGCGAATTTTAGAACGAACTCCTTATTTAATCCCTTCGAGGAAAAGGAACAACAGAAACATGTGAACTCAAAGATTATACACAATTTCTTTTTGGTTCGGTTTCCACACCTTTGATAACTTGTTTTCAGGGCAACGTTGCTACGAAAGAGTAGGAGTGACAGAAAGATATAACCGAGGAAGACCTGATCAAACTGGATCATCAATGTTTCGGGATCTGTATCGGTATGGAAAAATAACCGGAAACAGTATTCGAATTCCTCCACTATGCCCGTATCGTAAAGCGCCTCGTTGTTTAATTATCCAGAATAATTAATATGCAAAGTCTCTGCTGCATAAGCAATGGGCAGGGAACGCTTTTAGATGTCTATTTCCATTTCTTCTTGAATTGCACGAATCCGCTTTATCACATGTGCAGCACAGTGGTACGTTGTTAGAAGCTTCTTAGTTACGTACTTAGTTGACATCCAAATGAGCTACCCTTGAGCCAGAGTGACTTGTTTCCGCAGGACTAGCCGAGGATGATCATGATCCTATCATGGTCGTATTAGAATTTGGTACTAGTTGTATGGAAATCAATCCTTCATTGAGCTTCTATCTACCGAAGGTTTAGGTCACCGCTGCATAGACTAAGCTCTCTGTCCGGTACCTCTGACCTTTGGCTACTCGGTCTGCGAATCATTATTGTTTCTGGAAAACAAGGGACACAACCCTTCAGGAATATATGGCACCGTGTACCACAAGCTTCCTTCCAAAAAAAAAGGCCTGTCTCAATAGAAGATCTGAAGGTTGATATAATTAGTGAGCTATCTATATCCGGAAGAGGCACCCCTTTAAGTGAAGGAAATGATGGTATTCTTGAAGAACTGATAAGCGCAGGTACGTGTGAATTAAGCCGAAGGAAGCGATGGTGACATTAACCAGTAGTCATCCCATAACGTTTCCCATAGAGAACCATCAATATCTTGTCCAATCCAAGTTTCGTCAAACGATTCAGACGCATCGATATTCGCCGTCCCTACATTGGTGACTGTCTCGGTTTGCGGGACGACGGACGTCTGGGAGGGCGATGAAGATAAAGACGCCGATATTTGAGGATCCAAGTCTGTAGGCACGGATAGAGATGTAGTGGATCCGAAAGCCGTAGTATTATGAAGGGGGCTCTTAGAGCTCATATTCCGACGTTTCTTAGACAAGATATGAGAAAAGATTATGCGAAGACTTCGCGAACAGCGTCCAGCAGTCTTGCTGAACGATCGTAGATTCTCTAAACAATCAAAACAGCTTTGCAAGGAAGAATCTAGGGTGGTTTTTGAGAACGTAGACTCGATAGCATCGCATGTCTGAGCTAGTATGAGGATGACTCCAGATGTGAAGGTATCTAGGAATTCGGAATCAGTCGAAACTTTCACGAACTGCAGAATAGCCACTTACAGAACACACTATACCACCATACACTAGCCAGCTCGGTGCTTGAAATTCCGTTCATTAGCTTGATTAGCTCAAGTGCAGCCTCCAAGCAACCGGTTGAGCAACTGAGAGTAAAGTCTGAGAAAATCCTGCTTTCCGGTAGTGCTGGATGCTCCCCGGGGAATGAATGTTCATGTAAAAGGCGAGATTTTTTCCGGCAGAACCGGGTAAACGTCGGCCGTAAGAGCAAAATTCTCAAGTGAAGGAGCCTGCAGAAAAACCTTAAGCAAGTGACAATGACACAATCTAATTCACCAACCTTGCTCTAAGAAGACTACTTTCTCGGCGAAACTCAGCAGTTCTCTCTGTAGATTCGTGATCCTTATGCCACTGTAGAGCCACAGGGAGGCTCGACATGAAACTCAGGAGCTCTCCATCCAACTCCATTAGTGTTTGAGCTTGGCTGTTTTCAATGTTTCTTTCTTCCGATTCATCGAGCACATTTCCATCTTCCCACGGTTTATAGACTCTAGATAAAATCTTTCGGAGTATATCATATGACTGCAATGTCCGAACATAAAACTCGGTCTTCGACAAAGTGCCGTTTGGTTGTTGGCAATGTTGAGAACCAAGGGACTCATCGTCAATAGCTTCCGGAAGAGGCACTGCCGTAGCATATGTCATTGGAGGGCGTCCCAGCATCATACTGCTCGCTCTTTAACTCTTCTGTCAGCGATGTGAAGGATCTTGATGAAGGAATTACCCACAGATCTAGCATCACACACCCATGCCAAATGCGCCTTCTCATTTGTAACTCAGCATATGATTTTTCTTTGTCTGCTTTTGGAGAATGTAATCCAAGACCTTGTGCCGCTCTACAAGCAAGTCCGATTAAATTCCAGCACTTGGCAGGAGATCTATCCCCCTGTAAATATTGTGCCATTAAGACTAGAGTCTGCACAAGGGCTAAGTTTCCCTCATCAAGGCAAGTAATGTTTAAAATCTGTTGGGAACGTTGGAAGAACTCTTCAGATGTAGCTTCACGTGTTTGACAGTCTAGCTTGGAAAATTGACATCCTAGAGCAAGTAGGATGTTCAATGCACAGTGGAATATTGCGGGAGATACACTAGGATCTCCTAAGCCTATACCTGGAAGAAGGCTTTCCCTCCCAGAATTGGCGTTGCTGTCCCATAGAATCCTGTAGGCGTGGAGAAAGCTTGGCTTATGGACAAATGGATACAATCTGTGGATTTTATCAAAGTAGCAACCAAGGAGATAATCGGCCAATTGTCGTGGTGGCAAGCCGTAAGTCTTGACTGGTAAAAATGAGTCAATAGTCACCGTGGGCAGGGGAAATCTTGATGTTGTGATCTCTCTGTCACACTCTGCTCCCACAGATCTTTGTATCTGTTTCAAGAAAGAGACGGTCGATGAATCGCCAAAAAATTCGCCTGAGCTTTGCGGAAGATTTTCGCTCCCTTCAGAAGTCAAGCCCATTGCGGTGATTTGAAGTTGACCTTCGCTAGGGCTCTGAGACCGGGCGCTATCCGGACTCACTTCTGTCAAAGGAAGATGTGATCGACTATTCCCATGATCCTCTAGCCGCGAAGATTGAGGCACAGAGGTTACAGTGGTTGGAATAGTTATATTTGTCACGGACCCTTGAGAGGAGGTGCTATTAAACCGGGAGCTACAAAAATCATTGGATTTTGATAATTGATCCCCAGAAGAACGTTGGGGGTAGTTCTTGTTCTCTGTACTGCGGAAATAGTTTGTATTTGCCAACCTGATTCTATTAGTGCTAACCTTTGATCCGGTCAAGGCCAGGGTGGACACTTACAGATTATGAAAGGGTCTTCTTGCACCTTCGTTGGCGTAGGAACATGAGGTCTTGCGCCGCCGGCAGGGACTGCAAGTGGGCTCAATACCATCGCAGCGGATCTTGCGCACACGACATGGATCACAGGCCAGTGCAACCCTTTTTCTTTTCCTGGTGTAGGACTCCGGCTAGTAACCGAATCAGATCAAGTTAGTTGTGGATGTGGAATGGGCTAAGCTACTGAGTACCATTTCTGTTAGAGATCCTTTTGACACCGATTACTGTTCCAGCTAAATGATGGATCAGATCTGCAGGAGGAGAAACATGTTGAAGAGGTCCTAGTCAAACATAGAAGGTATCGGCTTGTCGTTGACTAATGTGGTTAGTTGAATCAGAGCGTACGATTTTAGAGAATAATATCTGGGTGAGGCGAATTGATCGATGACTTGGTACTAGAGACTTAGGTAAGATCGGCTACCCCGGGACCCGCCCAAGAGGCAGTTTATTCAACTAGCTAGGACGACTCAACGAGTATTCTAAACATGAGGAAAGAAAGGAAAGAAAGGAAAGAAACAGCAGTAACAGCATGCTAGAGACGCTTAGTATAGGGAATTCCCCCCCCTTACCCGAATAAGATCCGCATCGGGTCCTAGGATTCAGGAGCTCCGAGGTGGCGAGCTCAGAAGTCAGGTTTACCCTTGGGTCACGGGTCTGATCGGATGAATGCCAGGTCCTTTTATCCGATGTTTTAAAGCAACATCAGGTTAGAGCAACGCTAGCTGAGGGTGGCCGAAGCTCTATACCGGGCATAGCCCGTCACAGTCCTCTGCTAGTAACCGTCAAAGGAGCTTCTTTAGCTTCAACCACCTCTTGTTACGGACCAACCATGGAGGGGCACGACTGTGACACCCTGATAAGACGAGACTTTACGGCGCAGTATTAAGCCAGGCAGGCCAACGGGACCGGTTGGGCCAAGCGGGCCAAGCGGGCGAATCGGACCAAGGGGGTCACGTGGACAAAGGAAGTATATCCTTGGCATTAGTAGGAATATACCAAAACAATAGATATACCAGGAATAGTAGGGTATACCAGGGAGATAGGATATACCAAGACTAAAAGGATATACCAAGGAAGGACTGGATACATAAGGACACTCATTTCCACCTTATAGTTGTATTTAGTTCTTCGTGATTATTATATCTTTCAATCTAATATATTGAATTGGTTACTACTATCTACTATGGGTCAGTAAGAAAACTACCACTGCATATACATACGAAGTGGGCCCTACTTCTGACTTAATCATTATTTACTTTGGAGAGACCCTTGTGTTATCGGATATAATAACCCTTCCGCCAGAAATATTTGACGGGTAGTATATTGGGCACTATATGAAGATCCTCGAAGGACTACAGGATCACCAGACGAGAGTTAAGTTTAACTCGCTTGAACCTTCCCTAACTATAACAGATAGATTGATCAAAACCCAGATCCTGGGGCGTAACACGATAATCACCCTTAATCCTAATTACTGAAGGTTCAAATATCGTTAATCACCATGTCGACTGTTAACAACAATAGACAGCAGCCGGTCAGGCAGACTGCTCAACCAGCAGTACCTGGACCTAATACACCTACTAATAAATAGTTAATAGAAATGGTAAGTCAATTACAAGAATATATAATTCGACTAGAAGAAGCGGAGGCCATACGACAACAAGGGACCATATTACAATCAGAAGGACCAAGTATTAAACCACCAAAGCCAAATCTATTTCATGGAGAGCGACATAAGCTACAAATATTTTTGGTACAACTAGACCTTTATTTTGAGATAATAAAGGTCATCGACTCAAAGACCAAGACCATAATAACAATTTCCTATATAAAAGGAGCAGCCTTCGAATAAATCAAACCTATCCTAAAAGATAGAGAAAATGAAGAGAAAAATCAAGATAAAATCACCAAGAAAATCTTCCAAGGATATACAGGGTTTAAGAGATAGCTTGAGAAAGCATTCGGATTTATCGACAAAATCAAAATTATAAAACAAAAGCTCAAACACTTGAGAGATATGGGAATAATATAAGATTATATATCCAAGTATCGACAAATCATAACTTATCTAGGATAGGATAATAAAATATAAATTATAATCTATAAGCGAGGACTCAAGGAGAGTATTCAAAATAAACTCGCAAGGCAAGACAAGCCGAAAGATATCGATAAGCTTATCAAATTGTCTATACAGATCAATAACCAAATCTACAAAAAAAAAAGAGCTCGACAACAAGCTAAATAGTGGAAGAATATGGGAAATCCAGGATTTCACCAATATAAACCCATTAGAAGAAAAGAAAAGACCTCTGATCCTTATAGACCTAGACCAATAGAATTAGATATTACAATACATAAACCAATAATATAATTCAAAAAAAAAGAAGATAAGAAGAAGAAGTACAGATACTTCAACTACAATAAAGAAGGGTATATAATAAGATAATATAAAAAACCTAAAAAATCATCAACACAACTTAGGGCTATAAAAAATAATAACAAGAGCGAAGAATATAATATTATACCCGAAAATCAAGGATAGACATAATATGAATAGATAACTCAAACGGGTGACGGAGACAAGGAATTAGAATTTCTAGGGACTAAAAAGACTAAGCAAGTATCAGGGACAACTCCACCAAATAACAAAGACAAATAACCTTTAAAGACTAAAAAGACCAAATAAATATCACCAAAGCTACCAGAGGGAGCTCAAGAGATATACAAAGAAATTGATAAATACCTACAAATAACATAAAACATACCAAAGATTATAAAGAAACTCATAAGGTAATAGACAACACTATTAGATAAAATAATCAAGGTAATAGTCAAACCTATAGACAAACCAAATAAAATATTAAAAAAATACCAAGATAATTAAAATATATAAGAAATATACGAAGCATTGGTCGGGACTAAAGATCAGCCTAAACCCACAGAGCCTACAAAAAAATAGCATAATACGAATGAATCACCCACTAAAAAATTAAAAATAATCAAGGAACCTAAGACTCAGGGAATACTAGATTCAGGCAGTGCTCAGGGAGTACTGGAGGCTACTAGTGCCGAGACACAAATAATAAATCCTATTCTATTAAAATTAGACAAAGACCGCGAGTCCGGGACTCGACAACAAGATTCCTCAAAAAAGGTAACAGGGAAGGATTACCATTATGACAAGTCAGGATGTACTTGTATGGGATTTCAGAACTATCCATAGCATATATATATACATTGGTCAGCATGTTATAACGATAATTATCTAATACATTACCATAAGAAACTAAACAGAGACTATTTCCCACAAAAACCCACAAAGGGAAGAAGAAGGTATCTAACCATAACAACCAACAGGAGCCATATCCAATTAGAAATTCGGATCATGGGCCAACTAGCTAAAATACTAATTAATTCAGGAACCATAAGGAACTTCATAAACTCAATATTTAGGGAAAAGATCCAAATCTTAAGAAGGAAGAAATAAATTCTATCTGAAATTATAGGATTAAATAGTAAGAACCTTAGAGAACTCATCACTAAAAAAATAAAATACTTACCAATAATAATTAAGGATTATATAAAATTTATCAATCTCGAAATTATCAAATTAAAAGAATATAATATAGTACTTGGAGTATCATAACTTAAAAGATATAATCCAGAAATCAATTAGACAAAAGATAAAATATAATTCACCAAATATAAATATACTCATATACTATAAAAACTATTCTTAAACAATAAAGAAAAAGAGTTAGCCACCAAAAAGACTAAATTAAGAGGAACAACCAGAATCTTAGATTCAGGAGAAGCAGAAGCTTCCAGAAATTTCCCATAAGATAAGTCGAAGGGTAAGACTACATCAAAAGATATATAAATTAAGATTAAAAAATATAATCTAACACACAAGTTAAAGGTAACGGAGCAGCAAAAACCAGATATTCCAAAGGAATACAAGAAATTCCGGGATCTCTTTAACCCTAATATCAATATAGAATTACCAGAATATAACCAATATAACCATAAGATACCAATCATGGAGGGAAAAGAACCCATATGCAGACCAATTTACCAATTATCAAAAATAGAATCGGTAACCCTCAAAGAATTCATCAAGGAAAACCTTGAGAAGGGATATATTCGACTATTATAATCAATAATAGGATATCCAATCCTATTTGTACCAAAGAAAGACAGGAGTCTATGGTTATATATAGACTATCGATAACTAAATTTAATTATAATTAAGGATAAGCATCCATTACTATTAATCACCAAGATTTAGAATAAGGTACAAAAAACAAAATAGTTTACGAAATTCGATATTACAAAAGCTTATTATCAATTAAGAATTAAAGAAGGTGACGAGTAGAAAACAATATTCAGAACGAAATACAAACTATATAAATGGCTAATCATACCATTTGGACTCACGAATACACCAATATTATTCCAGAGATATATTAACTTAGTGCTCGGGGAGCATTTATTTAATTTTATTATGGCTTATTTAGATAATATTTTAATATTCTCTAAAAGTTATAAAGAGTATATCAGATATATTAAATTAGTATTACAAAAATTCAGAATTACAAAGCTACAACTAAAGCTAAAGAAATATAAATTCCATATATAGGAAACAAATTTCCTAAGACACCAAATCACCATTGAAAGAATTTAGGTAAATAAAGCAAAGATATAGGCAATCCAGGATTAGCCAAAACCTAAGAACCTTAAGGAGTTGTAATTATTTATAAGAATGGTCAACTATTACAAATAATATATACAAGACTATACTAATATCATAAAACCTTTATTCCAATTATTTGGGAAAGAGAAGGAATATCGATGGGTAAATAAATAGATAAAGGTAATAAGAGAAATCAAGGTCAGAATAATAACTACACCAATATTACAGCAACATAACCCAGAATTACCGATATTCATTGAGACCGATATATCAGACTATACAATTAGAGGGGTTATATATCAGCCAGGAGCAAATAAAAAATTACTACCAATAGTATATTACTCAAAGAAAATAATACCAATAGAGTTAAATTACGAAATTTATAATAAGGAACTACTGGCTATAATAATAATATTCAAGGTCTAAAGAATCTATCTTAAAGGAATAAAGTACATAATTATAGTTATAACAGACCACAAAAATCTTACCTACTTCACAACAACTAAAGTATTAATGTAAAGGTAGGCTAGATGGGCAGAAGTGTTATCAGGATATGATTTCACGATCAGACATACCAGCGGCACGCAAAACACTAAAGCTAATACTCTCAACAGGTAACTAAATTATAAAGAGGGAATATAAAGGCCAAAACTAATACTACTACACAAAAATAAGGACAATATACTAAGATATAATCGCCAAGTAGCCACCTTAACAATTACGATAATTATCAAGGAAGATAATAGTATCATCAAATAAATCAAAAAGGCAACACAAGAAGATATAACCTTACAACTTATCAAAAAAAAGCAAAAGGATAAGATAACCAAAGAGAATAGATTAGTATACCATCACGGGCTTATCTATATACCATTCACAATAAGAATAGAGGTTATTAAGCAACACCATAATCCACCAACAAAAGGGTATTTCGGAATCAAAAAAACAAAAGAATAAATCTCAAGAAATTATTATTTTCTGAACATACGAAAAACTATATTGGCATATCTCAAGAATTGTGATACATATTAGTGGGATAAGTCAGCAAGATATCTACCATACGGGGAGATGCAGTTACTTATAATACCCACTAAATTATGGGAATGGATTACCATAGACTTCATCATATAATTACCAGAATCAAAGGGAAATAACACCACATACAATACAATATTAATAATAGTTAAAAAATTAACAAAACACTTATATACTATACCTATAAAGGATATGGCAACGGCAATAGACACGGCATATTTACTAATATAATATATATTCTATAAATATGGGATACCAGAGAGGATCACCATGGATCAAAACACCCAATTTATATCCAAGTTATAGAAGATATTTATGGATATGACCAGAATTAAATATAAATTCAACACAGCCTATTATCCACAAACGGATAAGCAAATAGAATATATAAACCAAATAATTGAATAGTATCTACACCACTACGTAAACTACGACCAAGATAATTGGGTAGAACTGCTACCAATAACACAGTTCGTATATAATAATTTGATTAATACGACTACGAAAGAGATACCTTTCTATACAAACTATAGGTATAATCCTAAGTTTAGCTATAAACCAAGGGAAATAAAAAAAGTAAACCACGAAGCAGAACACAAGGTTCAGAAATTAAAGAAAACCCACAAACAATTAAGGTTAGATATCAAATTTATCAACCTATAAATGGCAATATACCATAACCTTCAAAATCAAAAGGGACTTGACTTCAAGGAGGGGGAGAAAATATATCTCCTACAACAAAATATTAAAACCAAAAGACCAAATAATAAGCTTGATAGCAAGAAAATTGGACCATTCATTATCGAACAGAAAATCAAACCAGTAAATTACAAATTGAAATTGCCAAAAAACATAAAACACATACACCCAATTTTTTATATCTTATTATTGGAATTAACACCAGAAAATACTCAGATTAACCAGAACACCAAATTTAATAATAAAATCAAGAAATACAAAATTAAAAGGATTCTGAAGCACAGGAAAATCAGAGGATAAACCCAATACTTAGTGAAGTGGAAGGGGTATAATACCTTAAAAAACATTTGGGAACCTGTCAAAAACTTAACGAATTATCGATATTTGATACAATAATATCAATATCAATAGAAGTCCAAAAACCAAGACTTAGATCTCAAAATATCTGACTCAAAATAGGATCCTTTGAAGTGGCAGCTAGGCGACACCATTCATTCTCAGTCGCAAGACGATCTAGCTCGGCCAATTCCTTAGTAGATGGAGGATTCTCCTCATCTAACTTATCTATTATGGTAACATCGTGATCTAATATTTTCAAACCACACTCTTTAAGGAATTTACAATATTTCAACAAGTGAGCACGAGTCGCGAAGAGACGGCTAAGTTTTTTATCGACCTTGATTAGGTTATCTTTAACCTTCTTTTCGGATTTTTCGAATTTATTCCATTTAGTATTGCTATGGAAGGTATATTCACATTTGTGACTACGACGAATATATTCGACACACTTTTTATCTTTAAAAATTATGATATAAAGATAAGAAATCAAGAGGTAATAATTACACGGAAAAGAGGAGTAATAACCGTTGCGGCGCATATGGTTATACTATCTTTCATGGTTAGCTTTGGATACAAACAATATCATGAAATAAGAAACATTACTCACGAAAAGAAATCACGACCCAACAACTATACGAGAGGTCACCCTATTTATATCTTCAAAAGATAAAGACCTCGAGAGGGGGGGAATAATATTACAGACCAACCATGGAGGGGCACGACTATGACACCCTGATAAGACGAGACTTTACGGCGTAATATTAAGCCAGGCAGGCCAACGGGACCAGTTGGGCCAAGCAGGCCAAGCAGGCAAATCGGACCAAAGGGGTCACGTGGACAAAGGAAATATATCCTTGGCATTGGTAGGAATATACCAAAGTAATAGATATACCAGGAATAGTAGGGTATACCAGGGAGGTAGGATATACCAAGACTAAAAGGATATACCAAGGAAGGACTAGATACATAAGGACGCTCATTTCCACCTTACAATTATATTTAGTTCTTCGTGATTATTATATCTTTTAATCTAATATATTGAATTAGTTATTACTATCTACTACGGGTCAGTAAGAAAATTACCACTGTGTATATGTACGAAGTGGGCCCTACTTCTGACTTGATCGTTATTTACTTTGGAGAGACCCTTGTATTATCGGATATAACAACCCTTCCGCCAGAAGTACTTGACGGGTAGCGTACTGGGCGCTACGTGAAGATCCTCGAAGGACTGCAGGATTACCAGACGAGAGTTAAGTTTAACTCGCTTGAACCTTCCCTAACCATAGCAGATAGATCGATCAAGACCCAGATCCTGGGGCGTAACA